>CM053787.1:768235182-768302682 GCA_028749045.1 Cupressus sempervirens | reverse complement strand
AGTCGAGATAAGGCCTGCGGTGGAATGGACTGGGGGACATCACGCGAGGTACCAGATAAAGCCTACGGGTACCAAATAAGGCCTCGGTGATGGGACATCTTAGGGTACATCATACAAAGGCACCTTCTTGGAAATGATGATCAGAGGAAGGTAACGATAATGAGGGAGAATGGTGAGGCCCACTGGTTGGGTAATAGGGCACCCTATTATGGTTCCTCCTCCCATATTTAGGAAATGATGAGACTATAAACACCTTTTGAGGAGATTGATTTATATATAATGTGTACTAATGATTTTTTTGGTTGCAGGTTCACAATTAAAGAAATGCATAATGTGTGTCTTATGTGTTTGCATCGCGTTTGCTCCGTGTCTTCATCTGTCTGCATCGTGTCTACTTCGTGTTTTCATGATCTGTCTACATCGTGTATGCTTCATGTTTTCATTCAATGTATATTTCATAAATTTTTTTGGTATTTTAAATGTAAGTATGTTTTAAGTCTATGACAAAGCTTGCATATGAATGATTTGCTTGAGGACAAGCAAATTCGAGAGGGGATGGCTGTGATATCCCCATTTCAGTATATAAATTAATTATACATAAAGAGCATAATATTAATAATCAATAATTTATGTAGAATAAATTATAATTATTTTAAGTTACAAATATAAATCGTTATATATTATATAATTATAAATATTAATTATATATATATATATATATATATATATATATATATATATAAATCAAATAATATAAAGTGATATTAATATTAAAGTATTAATATTTTTATATAATAATATCCTTGCATTATAATAGCAATATGGAGTTATGAAATTAATTAAATAATAATCTAATATAATAATTATATTATAGTTATACTAGAATACAAATATAAATTGTTATATATATTAATTATACATATATATGAATATTATTATATATGTGATTATGTATTTATATGTCATAGATAATTATATATCTATACGACATTATATCTTTATTATATATTAATTTCATATATTATTAATATATAATATATAATTATATATAATTAAATAATACATAATACAAACTATCTTATTAAATTAATATTGATGAAAAGACACACCTCTATGAAATATATATATATATATATATATATATATAGATGAGATATTGCATGTTGAAGGGGAGAACATAGAAAATATTATAAAAAATTATAGTATTCAGGAAGAAATTATCCAATGCCCTAAAACGGGACATTACAAATGGCCTCAGACCACTGGGTGTAATAACCTGTCCCTGTTAGCACATATCAATGTTTGATAGATGAATTGGAGTTTATCTCCTTCATAAAATCAAATGCTCATTGATCAAATGGTCTAGCCTTGAAAACTTGATGAAAGGGCATTGTAGGATTCTACTCTTTGGAAGAATTGGTCTAACATGTGGGTGGACCCACAATAATGGCTTACACTTTTTTGCCTAAATTGCCACTAAGCTGTGAATTTTCAAGAAAACTTTCACATTCAAATGAAAATTTCCATTTAATGGTAAGGAATTCGAAGATGAAGTAAATTAGAGTCTTTTAGGATTTTCTATTTAGATTATAAATATATATTTTTAAATTCTTTTTTGAATTGATTTGATTGAACTAATTTTTCCCCCACGAAAATTGCTATGTTATCAAAAACTTGGTTTTTAAAAAGCGACATTGTTTTTGACACATAATTTTTTTTTTCTACAATAGATATCGATATGATTATTTCGAATTTAGTTTGTTAATATCCATACTAAAATCTTATATGTGATCTAATGTCTTTATCCTTAGTATTTCATATTTTATTAGAGTTTAAAGTTGACCTAACACTAATTTGGACATACATGGCTTTTGACACATGTAACTTATTATATATTTATCCAATTTCAAAATTCAGAGCCAATGGCCCAAAACAACACTACAAGAGCAAAGTCAGAGCCAATGGCCCAAAACAACACTACAAACTCCTGTCCTCCAGGAGCAACTGATCAATAATCTCATAGTACTGAGCAGGTAACTCATCCCTACCATTAATATTCCACTCACCCACATTCTCTGAAGCCCACTTAGCCAGACAATCGGCCACCCTGTTCCACTCGCGAGGAATATGACGAAAGGAGACAGAGTCCACTAGCCTACAAAGGCCAAGAATTTGTCTGGCTAAAGAGGCAAGTTGCCAACTAACATTATCCAGCCTCTGGTTGTTCAACATATCCAACACAATTTGTGAGTCAGACTCACAGATGAAATTCTGCCACCCTAATGAGCATCCACGCTCAATAGCAACCTTAATGGCAAGGGCCTCCATCAGGTTATTAGAATGCTCACCCTTGTAAATAGAGAGAAGAAAAACCGCATCTCCATCATCACTTCTACCAATAGCTCCAATACCAGCATGCCCAGGATTCCCCCGAGAAGACCCATCTGTATTGATCTTCAGGAACCCAGTCAGAGGAGGGGACCACCTCCCATCTCACACACCTGCCGCTTCTGCTGACTCGGTCTGTTGCTGGGACTACCTCCTTGCTTGCTATCCTGTAGGTTCAAATTCTTCACAATAACTTGATCCCCAGGATCAATATTAGTAGACATATCACACTTAGCATATAACGTCTCCTGAATCTTGTTAAGAATCAACTTCCACAAATGGGTACTACTAGATTTGGTATCACAAAAAATCCTGCGATTCCGTTCCAACCAAAGGTTCCAGAGAATGAAGACTGGGCCAACCAACCATGCAACCTGTAAGAAAGAGGTCCTCGCAGGAGGTCTGCCCAAGCTTTCCCAAAATTCGATAAGAGAATTGGCATGAAAGCAACCATGACCCCAAGCCTCCCACCATCTATGCCATATCTCTCTTGAGAAGGGGCAGAGAAAAAACAAGTGTGAGACACACTCCTTGTTATACTGACAAAGAACACAGATCGAGGGACCTTGAAAACCTCTTTTGCAGAGAGTCTCCCAAGTAAGGCATTTCTTCTGAGCCAACAGCCATATAAAGAAGTTACACTTGGGCCACGAAAAGCTATTCCAAGCTTTCTTCCACCAATGCACTTCCGCCTGCCCATGAAGGTTCCTATCAAGAACCACAAAGACTTGAGCCACTGTGAATTTACCTTTTGGACTTGGACCCCAAGCTAAAATGTCCCTCCCATTGAGAGAGCTACACACTCTACCCTCCAGAACACTAGAGAGGAGAGCCCGGTCTTCAACAGATCCATCCATCGGCCACTCCTGGGGATCCTTCCAGCAGGTAATCTCAACCTGTCCCAGGCTCTTAACCATCTTAAAGTGCTCCACCTTAATCCAACCAGCATTAGAAAAGGATTGGGAGAGGGGGATAAGTTGGGGATAAGTAGAAAGAATAGGAGGATTTCCATCCCATGAGTCCTGCCAAAAAAGAGTTTCCGAGCCTTTGTTACAAATCCATAAGAGCCCCTCCTTTATAATTTTTGCTCCCCTCTTGAGAGTATTCCAAAGATAGGAGCCTTTGCCCACCAAAGGAAGACGAGGCACCTCAGAGCAATCTGCACCAGGAAAGTACTTGTGGGTGATAATCTTGGCCCACTCTTGATCTTGACTGCTACACCAACGCCAGTATAATTTGGCAGCTAGTGCAGTGACAACAAGGTCCATCGACCGAAGCCCGAGGCCACCTGCATGCTTTGGCCTACACATAGTCTCCCACTTAACAAGACTCCACTTCGAGGAAAGCAGATTGCCAGACCAAAGGAATTGATGAGATAAAACATCAAAATCATTAACAAAACTAGAAGGGGGAATCTGGACACCACACCTGTAGATGGGAAGAGACTGCACCACGGATTTAAGCAAAACCACTCTCCTAGCAGAAGATAACCATCTATAAGTCCAATGACTAACCTTACTTCTAAATTTATCCAAAATCCCCTACCAATAATCTCTCCATTGAGTACCCAAGGACAGAGGAACCCCAAGATGCATTAAGAGGAGAGAGCCAATCTGGAACCTCAGAATTCCAACAATCCTGTTCTGGATGAGCCTAGGAGTGTTGAAGAAATAGATAGAAGACTTATTATCATTAATTTTCTGACCTAAGGCTTTCAAATAGATATCCAGAGCTTTCCTGATATTAACTGCCTCACTGATTCTAGCCCTGCCCAACAGTCCAGTATCATCCACAAATTGAAGGTGGGAATAAGAAGGAAGGTTATTACTCCAACTCCACCCTTAGATAAACCCCTGTCGAACCTGAGCTTTTAAAAATCTGCCAAGTCCTTCTGCCATGATAATAAATAAGTAAGGAGATAAAGGGTTGCCTTGTTGGAGCCCTCGAGAGGCACCAAATAGCTCAGAAGGTTCTCCATTAATGAGAACAGAGAAGGAGGTTGAGGGCACGCAGCTAAGAACCCAATCAACCCATTCCACAACAAATCCAAACTTCAAAAGAATTTTATGAAGGAAATCCCAACTCACCCGATCATAGGCCTTGGCCATGTCGAGTTTTATAAACATAGCTTTCTCCTTAGAGTTGGCCATAGAGTGGATAGCCTTAGATGCTATCACAACTCCATCCAAAATTTGTCTTCCCTCCACAAAGCCACCCTATTCCGCAAAGATTAAAGAATCGAGGAAAGGTTTGAGCCTCTCTGCAATAAGCTTGGTGATGATCTTAAAGATCACATTACACAAGGCTATGGGCCTGAATTGATCCAACCTGTCAGCCCCTTCCTTCTTAGGTATGAGGGCCAAGAAGGTTGAGTTCAAAGACTTCAACATCTGTTTATTCCTGTTGATTCCTAGATCACATCTAGAAGATCAAACTTTATTATCTCCCAGAATTCTTGGAAAAATTCAATTGGGAACCCATCTGGACCAGGGGCCTTACCCTTCTTCATATTAAACACAATCTTCTCCAGTTCTAGAAGCGAGATAGGGTCTAATAGGGCTTCATTCATTTTTGTAGAGACAAGATGAGGGATGCAATCCAAAATGTCACGCTCCTCATGCCCAACTCCAGAGTCCTCTCTAGAAAAGAGATCAGAGAAATAATTAACTGCTTCCCTAGAGATAGCTTCACGAGAATAGATCTGAGTTCCATCTGGTAAAACAAGAGAGGAAAGAGAATTCCCATGACATCATGCCTTGACAGAGTTGTGGAAGAAAGCAGTGTTCCTATCCCCTTCCTGAAGCCAATTGATGCGAGATTTCTGTTTCTAGAAAATCTCCTCCCGAAGCTCCCATTCTTCCAGCTCCTTAAGGGCTAAAGTCTCAGCTCCACTCAACTCAGAGCTCAACCCATGGTCCCGAATCTGTCGGGTAATATTATCAAGCTTGGTTTGAGCAGTAGTCTTTTGATCCTGTAGGTAGCCGAAGCAATGTTTATTCCATCTCTTAAGCCTAAACTTCACATGCTGAAGCCTCTTACTAAAAGTATACATAGCCATACCATGATCAAGCATACCCTCATACCACTAGGTGGCCATTAGATCAGGTAAAGATGAGTCACGTAACCACATCAACTAGAATTTGAAAGAGGGATTCCTGATGATCCTGTGTGAAGTGATGGAAAGCTTAATAGGCCAATGATCCGATCCCCTCCAATCCAGAATTTCAGAACTAGTAACCCACCTGTTGTCCATCTAGTAACCTAAAACCAGAAATCTATCAAGCCTTTCTGAGATAGCCTCGCCACCGTATCTCTGATTATTCCAAGTGAAAACTCCATTATTTGGCTTCACATCAATGAGATGTAATAAGCTAATCATAACTCTGAGCAGATTAGATGATTGATCCAGCTTTGCTACCCCACCCCTTTTTTCCTCCAAGCTAAAGATAGCATTGAAGTCTCCTACTATTATCCATGGAAGAAAGGGTTCCAAGGACCAGATGAATCTAATATGGGCCCATACCTGAACTTTACCTACAAAGTTTGTAGGAGCATAAATGTTGGATATGAAGCATCTTACACCATTCTCACAACTACTGGCTATCAACGAAATGGATGACCTACTGGAGAACCACCAAAGAGGGGGAACTTTCCTAGGGTCCCAAAAGCAAGCCACCCCTCCAAAACTATTCAAGGCACCCACCCCCTGCCAAGAGCCACAGGGCCAAATATATGTAGCACACTTAGCCAAAGCATCCAAAGAAAGCTTAGTTTCTTGAATGAAAACCATATTAGGAGACTGAGACTCAATTAATTTGCGAAAAACCTTTTGTCTGGGGATGCTGTTCAACCCCCTTACCTTCCAAGATAACACAATCATTTATGGGGCTGGGAGAAATGAGCATCAATGGGACGTACTGACCCAGACTCCACCAATTTTTCACCCATTATCTTCACTTTCTCCTGATCAGTCTTCCTACCACTTTTTATTGGTTTATCTAAAGGCCCCTTTTTGAAGGGCTTCTGTTGAATTCCTAAAGCAAGAGAAGCCTTCCTAGCCAGATCAGATGCTCCTTTAGGTTTATGAGGTACATTGGACACCCCTGTTGGTCCCTGTGGACCCTGATTTCCACAAAGATCCCCAATATTCTGAACAAGAGGAGATCCATCAGTAACCAACTGCTCAGCCTGTAGATCCCCTGTACCAAGCGGTTGATCCTCTCTCTGCATATCTCCCTCGAGATTCTCTTGCTAAATGAAGACTTCCTGGGAGAGCTCAACTGGGATACCTTCCTCTTGGTCCATGTTCTCAAGAGCATCAAACCTATTAAAAGTGTCATCGGTCCACCTTTTTGTCCAGGTTCTCCTCTTTCCTTTGCCCTTGTTGCGAGATTTAACCTGAGTAAATCCCTCACTGTCAATAGGTCCATTAGAAGCTTTAGCCTTTCCTTTGTCCTCCATAGGAGTGACAGGAGCATCCAGGGAAGGATTCTTATATTTGGGGCATCGACGTAGTAGGTGTCCATACTCATGGCAGATTCTGGATCTGAATGGGAGGGTTTCGTAATCCAACTGTTGGATCCAAGAAAAAACACCCATACAAATCTCTATAGAATCTGGCAATGGATTATTCAAATCAACTTCAACACAAATACGAGCAAAAGAGATTACCTTTCGATCTTGCGTCTGTGTAGAAGATCCGACAGGTTTTTCGAGAAGCATCGAAATTGAGTGAAGAATATCCTCCCTCCAGAATTCCAATGGAAGTCTTGGTAGGCGAACCCAGACCGGCACCCGAGAGGGGATCTCCTCTGTAGAATTAAAGCTCGAGTGCCATGGCTTGATAAATAGCCCCACCTGGTTAAAAAAATAAGGGCAACCTTTGAATACCCTGTTCCTATCCGACATGTAAGAGAATATAACCATAAAGTAGTTATTAGTTGCTAATAGGATCTCCATATCTCCTTCTGGACTCCACACCTGGCGAGTCCAAGAATCCAGCACTGGAAATGAAAGGCGGAGGCCCAAAAATTTGCATGTGAGAGCATGATTATTCCAGTACTCGACATCCTCTACAACCTGTTCAGGTTGAACTACAAGAATAGGATGAACCTCGGCTTTCTGTAGACACCCATTAATTTTTTGAAGTCGAAGCAATCCATTAGAGGAGGACTCTCCATCGTTCAATTGGGATTTACCCTTCTTATCTTTGCTACTATCATGCATCCCTGGACCAAGTTCTCCCATCACCAGATCGACACTTGAAGGCTAAGGAAAGGCGACCCCTAGATCCCCCATTCACCCGAGCCTGGGCCTAGCGCTTCCAGCCAAGGAAAAGAAGGGGCGAACGCCCCTCAATCCCCATTATCGTGAGCTCGTACTCACCACACCGCAGGAGAGAGTCAAGCCCAACACAAAGCCCAAACCCGTGGGCGAGAGGAGAAAACACCCTACACACCAGCAAAAAGAACGCCCACACGCACGCTGAACTTCCCACCATTCCAAAGCCAGCAGAGAGAAGCTAGGGCATGGCTGCCCTAGCTCTGCAAAAAATTACAGACGCCCACCGCCAACGTCTCCTCCGAGCTCTCCCGTCGCTCAACATTCGTTCATCAAATCATCCTCTCTAAGTTAATTAAATATAAAGTTACCTTGCAATATTTTTTTTTTATTGATAACTTTATAAATAATTAACTCCTCCAAAAATGGGACATTACAGGTCCACCCCTCCTAAAATTGCTTGGCCTCAAGCAATCTTAATGTTGGATGCTACAAAATCACTTCTCCCTCCCAAGTAGCATCTTCAACAGGTAAATCTTTCCACTTAACTAGATACTCTCTGATTACTCTTCTGCGAAGTTGCTTCTCTCTACTATCCAGAATGGATTCTAGCACTAAGATCAATTTCCCCTCATCATCCAAGGGAGGAAATATTGCAGAAGGCATCACATTCTGACCCAACGGCTTTTTGAGGCGTGATACATGAAACACATTGTGCACTCTACTATCTGTGGGAAGCTCCAACTCATAAGCCACCTCACCAACTCGCTTGATGATCCTGAATGGTCCATAATAGCGTGGCTTGATTTTCTCTGCACCACTCTTCTTGAGAGTGGACTGCTTATATGGCTGCAACATGAGGTAAACCATATCATTTAACTCAAAACTATGCTCAGTCCTCTTCTTGTCTGCATACTGCTTTTGCTGGTTCTGAGCTCTAGCAATGTTGTCTCTAAGAGTAGCAACTATATCCTTACTTTCCTGTAATAGTTCACCTGCACAGGGTACTCAATTGTCTCCTGACAACAAATCTAAGAAGCTAGGTGCCTCATAACCGTAAAGTGCCATGAAGGGTGTCATTTGTATAGTCATATGATATGTAGTATTGTAACAATACTCACTGAGATATATCCATCTAACCCAAGCTCGCTGTTGATCTACCACATAATTCCTCAAATACCCTTCCACCCATTTGTTTACAATCTCTGTTTGACCATCGGTCTGTGGGTGATAATTGGTGCTAGGTGTAAGCTCAGTGCCACACAACCAAAATATCTCCTGCCAAAAGTGACTCATGAAGCGGCTTTCCCTGTCACTCACAATGCTCCGAGGCAAAGCATGTAATCTAAAAACCTCCCTGAAGAAGACCTCTTCCACCTGAGTTGCTGAGTATGTAGTGGCGATAGGGAAGCAGTGAGCATATTTTTTCAGCCTATCCACCACCACATAAATACAATCATGCCCCTTGGCCCTAGGAAAGCCTGTGATAAAATCCATAGAGATGCACTCCCACTTCCTATCAGGAATAGGAAGTGGTTGTAGGAGTCCTACTGGATAAGTGTGCTCTTGTTTGTTCTGCTGGCAAACTTGACATTCATACACATACTACAAAACATCAGCCTTAAGTCCCTTCCAAGTGAATTGCTCTTGTACTAACCAGTAAGTCTTGAAATACTTAGGATGGCCTGCTATAGGTGAATTATGGAATGCTCTCAAAATCAACTGCTTCACTTTCGATCCTAGGACTAAGTAAATCCTGTTCTTGTAAATGATCAAATCATCTATGAGAGTGTACCTAGTGTCGATCGCTTTTCCCTCCACTATATCAGAGGCCCATGTGTCTCTGGCATATTCTGCTACAATCAAGTGTTGCCAGTCCTCTGATATCTGAATCATAGAAGTGAGGTGTGGCCTAAGGGATAAAGCATATGCAACAATATTTTTTGTCCCCTTAACATAGGTGATATCAAAATCATAGGCCTTTAACTTACTCACCCACTTCTGTTGATGATCATTCAGGTCCCACTGTCCCAAAAAGTGCCTCAAACTATTATGATCAGTTTTAATACAAAATTTTCTGCCCACAAGATACTATTTGAATTTGGCCAAGACATGCATGATGGTCAACATCTCCTTATCATATATGCTGAATGATCTCTCAGGCCCTCTGAGTTTCCTACTCTCATAAGCTATAGGATGCTTGTCCTGCATGAGTACAACACCAACTCCCTCTCCAGAAGCATCACATTGAAGCTCAAATGGCTTCGTGAAATCAGGAAATGCTAATACTGGGCATGTAGTCATTATTTCCTCGAACCACATAAAACAATCTTGTGCCTCCCGAGTCCAATACTGTCTCCAAGTGCTCTAAATGTTCCTACCATGTCTTGCTATAGATCTAAATATCATCAAAGAACACTAGCACAAATTTCCTCAAGTGATGGTGGAAGACCTTGTTCATAGTGGACTGAAAAGTGGCAGGTGCATTAGTCAAACCAAAAGGCATGACTGGGTATGTGCAGGATCATGGTGTGCCAAAAAGTGGCGATGTGAAAAAAAGAGAGTTTGAAGACGCCTAAAAGCGCTTCAAAATCCGCTCTGACTTTTTTTTACCTATCCAGGAACCAAACCTGGAAGGTTAAGCCAAGCCTTATCAAATATCCGATATCATATCGGATATCCGATTTGATATCGGATATCCGATTTTAAATCCAATATCCGACTAATAATTAAAATCATATAATAGTATGATATATTATTTAATATTATTATTATTGATATAAAATAATAATAATATTAAATAATATATCATACTATTATATTATAATAATATTATTATTATTTAATAATATTATTATAATTATTATTATACTATAATATAATAATATTATTATTACAATAATTATTATACTATAATATAATAATATTATTATAATTATTATTATACTATAATATAATAATAATATTATTATAATAATTATTATACTATAATATAATAATAATAATATTATAATATTATAATCGTATAATATTATACTATAATAATAATATTATAATAACATATTATATTATAATAATATAATATAATATTTCATATATTATAATATATAGTAATGTAATATAATATAGTATAATAATAAAAAGTAATATCTTATAATATAATATATAATAAAAAAGTATAATATATTATAAATTATAATAATATAGTATAATAATAATATTTTATATTATAATATATAGTAAATTAATATAATAAATATAAAATATAATATAAAAATATATAAAATGTAATATATATGTTATATTATATATATTATAATATCGGATATCCGATACCTGTGCATGGATTAAACACAAAATCACAGACCCGCGGCCCTTATTTTCACGCGAATTTGGGCCAGTCAGATCGGATATCAGATAATAAATCGGATATCAGATAGCAAATCGGATATCAGATATCAGGTATGTTCCCCCCCCCCCCCCCCCCCCCCTGACTCATTTTTAACCTAAATTTAATAGATTTTAACAAGATTTTGTTTGTTTTTGTTGAATCTAGGGTTTTTTTGACAAAAATGGTTAAAATTTAGATTTTTTTTTAATATATATTACGTTTTGCAATTCAATAGGAATGGCTGATCAAAATGATGACACTGAGGCAGGGAATAATATTCCTCGCAACCCACCACCAAACGATCCAGTATCCCCACAAAATCGTCCACCAAATGATCCTCTACCTCCTCAAAACCCTCCTCGAATCGAGGATTTGATAAATGAAAATCTCACTGAGTTGAGAGGTTTGCATAGAACATACAATAATGTACCTGCACTGGCTCCTATGTTATCCATGTTAAACACCATAGTGGATAACATTGAAACTCTTACAAACCAACAACATGCCGCTCTTCGTTGGCGTGATGAAATGCACTAGATGTTTGATGATGGTTTGGATTATGATGAGGTTGCGGCCCTCAACATAACCAAAGACGATTTGGCAAGCCTTTTTGCTAACCCAAAAATGGGTATACCAGTTGATCCAAAAAAAACCAAACTATCGATTAAATGGTGCACAAATGACGCCATACGTGCAAATTTTTGGGACCATTGGTGGATGGTCTTTGATATCCCTCCACATGGAAATTTAGACATACCATTTTATTTCCTTAAAAAATTATATGCAGAATTTGTGTTGAAACTTAAAGTGAACTATTGGAGCATGAAGCCCAACATGGGCTTAGGACTAGGAGCTCCTCAGGATAGACCCTCTTCCCAGCAGAAGAAACTTGGCACTTTTGTTCCCCCCCCTGATATCTCCCCCCCTCCTCGAGTGCAACATCCAGATATTATGGCAGAGGCTAGCTCTCAGACCATCAGAGCCATTCATAGGCTGAGTAGCCTAATGATATCTCAGGCTAGGTCAGTCTTGCCTCCTCGTGTTGATGATGTTGGTGCCAGTTCATCATCGGCTAGCTCATCACACGTTTGTGTGCCTCACACTTGCATTACATGCAAGAATATTTTCCTGGGTCCCATAGGTGATCATCCTGAGTATCATTTTGTATTAGACGAGGATACACCAAACGCACGTGCAGAGGCTACAGACCCTTATGCGAGAGAGGAGGGGAATGTAGAGGCATGGACTCCTTCGGTGTCGGTACGTGTATACATTTTTTTGTTATGACATATGTGATTTAAAGTTAATTTTTATAATAGAGTAATTTTAATTTTTAAGCCATACTGACTTTTACATGTATGTGATCTTCATTCATGTTTAGTTGATGACCGAGGAGGAGCTCAGACAGATAGATGATGCTACACTCTCGGCCATTTCATTTGGCCTTGAGACATCTACGGTACATTATGTTGTGTTCGCATTTCTTTTTTCTATTTGATATTTTAGCATATATGGTTGCTAATCTTTCTTTTATCTTGCAGATACCACCTGCCCCGGGGGGACAAAGTGCGGGGGGTGAGCCAACATGCATTGACAAAGGAAAGGTAATTAGATGTTTTCTAATTGATTAAATATTGATGCATTCTTATAAAATGTTTGTGGTAATCTCATTTAATTACATTATTTATTGTATATAGGGTGTGGCTACTGGCGATGAGCTTGTACATATTTGGCGTCCTAGATCATTAGGGATTTTCATTCGCACAGAGAGCCCCATTGTATGTATAAGTATCATTTATTTTTTATTTTTTAAATTGATGCAAAGGAAAGTATGATTGTTGTTCTATACAATTTCTATGATTTTTTCCGTACCAATAATGATTCATGTCTTGCATATGTTCATTACAACTTAAATAGGCTTATATGCACCTGTCCAACCGACCAAGTTGGTTACAAAGGTTTATTTAATCAAACAAATACAAAATTACTACTTTCCCTCCAAAACTAATATGACCGTTTGAATTTGAAATTCAAATTTCAAACTATAGTTTTTATGCATTCCCTAACTTTCTAAACTATTCCATTGACTCAAAATTGGTCATATGGACTTATTAAATGCAACTAAGTAAATTTCCAAAAAATTGAAGTTTTTATTATTTTTTCTCCAAACCACCGTACACTCTGATCTCCCCCTTTCAACTGAGATCACATATGACATATATAAAGGTCTACATGACCATTGGAACAACCATATAGGCATTCCCAACCATAAAAAAAACAAACAACCACTTTTTGCTAATACTGTTTAGACTCTAAATACCCTATTCTAAGGCCTTTTGGTCCCATGGAGTCACTTGGTTTATAACCACACCAAAATTCTTGTGGGCCTTACATGTGCCTTTATTACAAAACATAGACCAACTTGTAAAATATGGACCAAACCTTTATTCCAACTTCCTAATCTACTTGAATCCTCGCTTTCATGGAGTGGCAAGGTGTCCGGCAACAAAGATACTTGTTCCCCCCTGCCACATAGGTTAGGTGCCCTGCACCACCTTTCCTCTCTCTCATTCTGAACACTAGTCCACCAAGTGAGTGATGTTCCTCTCAGTCTTGTTGTTGCTACTTTTACCTTCTTATCTGCCTCTATTTCTTCAAGATCAAAGTAGTTCTCAAGGGCCTCTATCCACCCTAGCACTTCTTCACTATCCATTTTACCCTGGTATATTGGAAAATCAATATGGTTCTTCCCACCATTACCTTGTACTGCCTTAATGATTCTCATAAATCTCCTTTCTTCAGGATCATCTGTTGTCTGATGCTCTTGCCTTGCATTACCAACCTCTTCTTCTTCATGGTTCTCTCCATGATTTCTTCCTCTAACCTCTTCTCCTCTAGGTTCTTGCCTTTCCTTTTCTAAGGATTCTATCCTTGCAATAAGCTTCAGCCTCTCTCTTCTCATCTGTCTTTCTTCCCTCACTCTAGATGCTTCAAGTTCTCTCCTCTCTCTTTTCTCTTTTGCCAACTCTTCTCTCAATTCTTCAAGTTCTCTAGCCATTTGATTTTTAGGAGGCATTTCCACAACAACTTTTCTTCCTTCCCAAGGGCCAACTCACTGATTCTCTTTCTTTCCTCACCAAGAAATCTCTGGAAACCACTTATGTACCTTTCAACTCTGGGACACACAAGGAATTAGACACACCAAGGCTTCAACAAAGGGACCAACACACTAAGGATTTTCAATATTATAGGTCTTGGTCATACTCCTAAACACCCAAACTTCAAAACCCTCCTTAAAATGGCTTAAAAACCAGGGCCTGCTTGTTCAAACCCCAAAACTCAATTCTAGAACGTTTTGACTTGTCTAATGACAAGATATGATCATGACAACCTACATGAACCTATCAAATGACACATCTACCATATGAAATCCTAAAATCCTATCTCATGCCCAATTACAACTTTCTTCCACATATGAGTCCAACATTATAACTTTGTATGCTTCCATGAGCCATAATTGGTGCAAGGATTGCCCAATTGACTTCAAGAGATGTTCCATGACCTCTGTAATGCCTTGGATCTTCAATGTTCCCCTGATGAGCATGGGATGCTCTTGCATCACTTATCTTCATAAATAAATTCAAAACTAATTTCAGTGATATTAACAACTACTATTTTGTATCTCATAGGAGACTCCTAGTGCACATGAGGTTCGACGAGACAGTTATGTAGATTTGATGACGCGGCCACTCACTCCTGAGGAGGAGCCTACAATAGTAAGTTGTAGTTTGAATTCATGATTAAATATGTTATAAATTTAGCATGCTATGAATTATAATGTTATAGTTTAAATTGTAGATTCATCTGACAAAGGTATTTGAACATATATAGCCCACAATCACAGAGGTACCAGCATTGCCGAGGGCATACGAGAGGACTCCTGACCGGCGTAGGAGGTCGACGAGAGAGGTATTTATTATGAAATTTTGATAGTATTAATCTCCAATACGGAAAAGATCATTATGCATTTGAGTAATTCAATGTTAGATACGTAGAATCATATAAATTTAGTAGTCTAACTTTGGGTTTTCCTTTTTTGTTTATGTAGGAGGCATCCGATCCACCTAGTGCAGCGAAGAGGCTGCATTTTGATCATCCACCAGCACCCTAGGATAGTATAGTTTTCGTAGGATGCATCATGAGACATTTTGAGATGGCATATGCCACATTGTATATAGAAACATTGATATTATACACATTCTGATGGCAGGATCAACCACATTTTGTATATGGATCTATGTATTTTGATATATATATATTTGAGTACTTTTTCTATGGATACATGATCTTTGATATATATTTGTGTAAAATTTTGTCTATGGATACATGTATTTTGATATATATTTTTATCATTTACGTGCACAATGATATACATATTAATTTAGTATCTAGTATTGTTCAATTTATCGTGGATCATGTGTCATGCCCTAAATTTTACTAGTAAAAACACAACAATTTTTTTTTTTTTTTTAGCTTATGAAGTCGCATAAGAAATTACATATTGTAAAACAAGGTTATCATTGAATAGGAGTTCAAGACTCATGTGAATAGTGTGAAGGTGTTAACATTTTAGTCACAGGTGGTTTTCAAATGGATTGGATGACAGTCTAGTTCAAGTTAGCGTCACGAGTCAAACGAGCAAGTTCAAGATACAACACTCATAAATTAGTGAGGTAATTCATATCCTAACAAGCCTCTGATACTAATATTCTATTAGGGTCTGTCAGTTGTATCATATGGACTAGGTCGTGATTCTAGCATGTAAGGGAAGGGGATCAGAATTACTTATTATCCTCATTACCAATGTATACACATTCATTAATCATTACAATATATATTAATGTGATAATTATTATATTACTATATCCTCATTATCTATCAACATTGCTTCCTCACCAAATTATTGAGTGCACAACAAGATTGTAAGCAATCTACTAAGTTTTAAATTTATACAATCAATGGTATCACATAACATCTATGGATTGTTATTATCAACTAGTCATTTACAATACCACAAGGAGAAAACTTTCTTTCACATTTTCAAATGATAACAATGATGTCAAAGAAAATCTGTGACTCGTACCAATGCTTTCATAACAATATAAACTCCAAATGAAACATGCATATACAACCTTATCAATATTTTCTTCTACACGTACATTAGGTAACAATGATACAATCTCCTTCCATCACAATGGGGCAACATAAGGGACTTTTCAAAATCATAAGGAACATGGACATTGAAAGATATGGACAATGAGTAGCATGAACATTGTCCAACATGATCGTTGAGAACATGAACAAGCTGGTGAATCCTCCTTCACAAATGAGGGCACAATGTCAAGTTTTCTCATCCAACATCAATATGCAAGATGATCATTCCAAGCCATTTCCATTGCTCCCTTGGACACAATTCTGCATATGCAACACAACAAAATAACAAGAACCATGGGTGCTTTCCACCCAACCATAGGCCTCAAAGAGACCACCCCCGCGCTAGAGAACAAGGCTCAAACTGGGATACACATACAATCTTTCAATGCATAAACATTACATTTCAAACTTGAACAATTTACCCCCAAGACTATTTCACAATGGCTTCACAGATGGAACCATAAACATAGGGTGAAGGTGTGTTCTAAAATGGAGACTTGCCATACCAAACCATATTTGCAATAAACAATTTTCATGCCCTCTCGGGGCTATCATAATTCACCAAATTTCATGCCCTCTAGGGGCTATCATAAATGAACCATTTAATGCCCTCTTGAGGCCTCCACATTTCCTCCTCCAAACCCACTACCATCAGCTATAACTCCTCAAACTTCCTTTCTACACCATACTTTCCTTATCACCCCTAGCAAGATATGAAATGTTATGGCATACAATGGAGCCCATACTCCAAGGTTCTCAATACATTTTTCGAACCCAACTTAAGCCCTTCACCCTGGACTTCTCTTCCCTTCCCACAAGGGTGAGTGTAAGTCCCAATCCCATAACAATACTCAAGCACAAAACAAGAAAACAAAACCAAGTAGAAATAAAACAAGAAATTTTGGAAAACACGCCACTAGTTTGGCCAAGACCCTCTAATAAAGCCTTCCCACTAACTTATTTTAGCAAAAACACTAAGCCACTCCATCCTTATGAACTTGTCTCCTCCAACGATTCATCGATAGCCCTCACGAGCTCTGAGTTATGAACCTCGAAGGATCGACCTCAAAATGCACTTAGAGCACCTTGAAGACTCCTCGGTACGGGGTGGCCGCAAATGATGGATGGTCTTCGTGGCCAGAAAAAAGGTGTGACTAGGGTTCACCCACTCATCTGGAGCTAATGGGACTGACGATTCGATGCCAAGATCAGCGGTTTCAAAGTTACGCTGTGGTGCACCTATGAACTGAGGCACACTGCGAGTTTTGGCATCGAGCGAGATCGTTGTGCTGAATCCAAACGGAATGTGATCTCTCAAAAATGAGATAGGTTATTTTAGCCTCAGGATCACCGTCCTGTAGCATTTGACAGTTCTTCGATAGCCCTCACAAGCTCTGAGTTATGACCCTCGAAGGATCGACCTCAAAATGCACTTAGAGCACCTTGAAGACTCCTTAGTACGGGGTGGCCGCAAATGATGGATGGTCTTCGTGGAAAGAAAAAGGGTGTAACTAGGGTTCAACCGTCGATCCGGAGCTAATGGCACTGACGATTTGATGCCAAGATCAGTGGTTTCAAAGTTACGCTGTGGTGCACCTATTAACTGAGGCACACTACGAGTTTTGGCATCAAGCGAGGTCGTTGTGCTGAATCCAAACAGAATGTGATCTCTCAAAAATGAGATAGGTTATTTTAGGCCTCAGGATCACCGTCTTGTAGCATTTGACAGTTCATCGATAGCCCTCACGAGCTCTGAGTTATGACCCTCGAAAGATCGACCTCAAAATGCACTTAGAGCACCTTGGAGACTCCTCGGTACAGGGTGGCCGCAAATGATGGATGGTCTTCGTGGCCAGAACAAGGGTGTGACTAGGGTTCACCCACCCATCCGAAGCTAATGGCACTGACGATTCGATGCCAAGATCAGCAGTTTCAAAGTTACGCTGTGGTGCACCTATGAACTGAGGCACACTGCGAGTTTTGGCATCGAGCGAGATCGCTGTGCTGAATCCAAACGGAATGTGATCTCTCGAAAATGAGATAGGTTATTTTAGGCCTTAGGATCATCATCATGTAGCATTTGACAGTTCATCAATAGCCCTCACGAGCTCTGAGTTATGACCCTCGAAAGATCGACCTCCAAATGCACTTAGAGCTCTGAGTTATGACCCTCGAAAGAGACCTCCAAATTGCAATCTGAATAGAGTTGTAATACTGAGATTGTGTCTCATTTTGAGGTTGCAATGTGTAGTTCTCAGAAAAATCAACAACTGATATAATAGTGCCAATGGGAAAAGTCTCCTTACACGTTCTAAATTGTTGATCCAACCACTGAGACCTGTGACTATGTCTTGCATACTTGTAAAAAAGATTTGCCTTGAAATCTGAAATAAAATTAGCCACATTGATATCTTTTCCAACCAATTCACATCTAGAGCTCTCACTCCCACTCTTCAATGTGTATTTCACCATTTCATAGACCCTTTTTTTCACTATTGTCTTTCCAAGATCTTGTTCACACCCCTCATGGAAACATGTGTCAAACTTGGATAAGCCACCACATTCTGAACACTTCTCATTTAAGCAAGCATTTTTATAAAAGGAACAACCATCAACTCTACGACATAAGAGTTGATCTAACAAGTCTCTTGATGATTTTGGAAGCCCACTAGCCCCACAATCCTCCAACATTTCTTTACTATGCAAAGTATAACAGATGGAGCATAATAGTTCATGGTGCATAGAAAACTCAACATGATATTTGCAACAACATGTATTTCGAATTTTGAGTGGCACACAATAAAATGGCTTCAAAGATTCAAAAGCCCTTTGTGATATATGAACACTTGGATGACTCTCTCTAAATTGTTTGAACAACATAGTTTGACTTACCTCCAAATAGTGTTTAGGATGTGGCGTGCGGTCTCTGATGCCAATTCTCAACTTTAAGACATCTTTAGCATTGGGTGATACTCGTGAGTTAGAGTGCCAAAATTGTATAATTTCTTCCTTCACATCGTCGGATAGCTTCTTATCAAAACATGGAAGTCTCCCACCAAATGCCCATGTTTCATTTTGAAGAGGATCATCAATTTTCTCTCGTCGACTAAGTGCTCTTCTCAAAGTAGCAAGATTTAGATTCAAATCAATATAAGTTCGTCTCATATATCTACCCTTTCTCAAATGATGACTTACCTATGACCCCCTTTGACTCATATGAACGATTCAAATATGTCCCTAGGGGTCCTAGGACCCCTAAGGACATATGTTGTCATTTAATGGGTCAAAGGGGGTCATAGGTCAACCTATGACCCCCTTTGACCCATATGAACGATTGGAATATGTCCCTAGGGTCCTAGGACCCCTAGGGACATATGTCGTCGTTTAATGGGTCAAAGAGGGTCATAGGTCACCCTATGACCCCATTTGACCCATATTACCCATTCGAATATGTCCCTTGGGGTCCGAGGACCCCTAGGGACATATGTCATCGTTTAATGGGTCAAAGAGGGTCATAGGTCACCCTATGACCCCCTTTGACCCATAATACCCATTCGAATATGTCCCTAGGGGTCCTAGGACCCCTAGAGACATATGTCGTCGTTTAATGGGTCAAAGGGGGTCATAGGTCACCCTATGACCCCCTTTGACCCATATGTACGATTTGAATATGTCCCTAGGGGTCCTAGGACCCCGAGGGACATATGTCATCGTTTAATGGGTCAAAGGGGGTCATAGGTCACCCTATGACCCCCTTTGACTCATATGAACGATTCGAATATGTCCCTAGGGGTCCTAGGACCCCTAGGGACATATGTCGTCATTTAATGGGTCAAAGAGGGTCATAGGTCACCCTATGACCCCCTTTGACCCATATGAACCATTCGAATATGTCCCTAGGGTCCTAGGACCCCTAGGGACATATGTTGTCGTTTAATGGGTCAAAGGGGGTCATAGGTCACCCTATGACCCCCTTTGACTCATATGAACGATTCAAATATGTCCCTAGGGGTCCTAGGACCCCTAGGGACATATGTCATCGTTTAATGGGTCAAAAGGGGTCATAGGTCACCCTATGACCCCCTTTGACCCATATGAACCATTCGAATATGTCCATAGGGTCCTAGGACCCCTAGGGACATATGTCTTCGTTTAATGGGTCAAAGAGGGTCATAGGTCACCCTATGACCCCCTTTGACACATATTACCCATTCAAATATGTCCCTAGGGGTCCTAGGACCCTTAGGGACATATGTCATCGTTTAATGGGTCAAAGAGGGTCATAGGTCACCCTATGACCCCCTTTGACCCATATTACCCATTTGAATATGTCCCCGGGGGTCCTAGGACCCCTAGAGACATATATCGTCGTTTAATGGGTCAAGAGGGTCATAGGTCACCCTATGACCCCCTTTGACCCATATGAACGATTCAAATATGTCCCTAGGGGTCCTAGGACCCCTAGAGACATATGTCGTCATTTAATGGGTCAAAGAGGGTCATAGGTTACCCTATGACCCCATTTGACCCATATTACCCATTCAAATATGTCCCTAGGGGTCCAAGGACCCCTAGGGACATATGTCGTCGTTTAATGGGTCAAAGGGGGTCATGAGTCACCCTACGACCCCCTTTGACTCATATGAACGATTCAAATATGTCCCTAAGGGTCCTAGGACCCCTAGGGACATATGTCGTCATTTAATGAGTCAAAGGGGGTCATAGGTCACCCTATGACCCCCTTTGACCCATATGAACGATTCGAATATGTCCCTAGGGTCCTAGGACCCCTAGGGACATATGTCATCGTTTAATGGGTCAAAGAGGGTCATAGGTCACCCTATTACCCCCTTTGACCCATATTACCCATTCGAATATGTCCCTTGGGGTCCGAAAACCCTTAGGGACATATGTCATCGTTTAATGAGTCAAAGAGGGTCATAGGTCACCCTATGACCCCCTTTGATCCATATTACCCATTCGAATATGTCCTTAGGGGTCCTAGGACCCCTAGAGACATTTATTGTCGTTTAATGGGTCAAGAGGGTCATAGGTCACCCTATGACCCCCTTTGACCCATATGAACGATTCGAATATGTCCCTAGGGGTCCTAGGACCTCTAGAGACATATGTCATCGTTTAATGGGTCAAAGAGGGTCATAGGTTACCCTATGACCCCATTTGACCCATATTACCCATTCGAATATGTCCCTAGGGGTCTTAGGACCCCTAGGGACATATGTCATTGTTTAATGGGTCAAAGGGGGTCATAGGTCACCCTATGACCCCCTTTGACCCATATGAACAATTCAAATATGTCCCTAGTGTCCTAGGACCCCTAGGGACATATGTCATCGTTTAATGGGTCAAAGAGGGTCATAGGTCACCCTATGACCCCATTTGACCCATATTACCCATTCGAATATGTCTCTTGGGGTCCAAGGACCCCTAGGGATATATGTCATCATTTAATGGGTCAAAGAGGGTCATAGGTCACCCTATGACCCCCTTTGACCCATAATACCCATTCGAATATGTCCCTAGGGGTCCTAGGACCCCTAGAGACATATGTCGTTGTTTAATGGGTCAAAGGGGATCATAGGTCACCCTATGACCCCCTTTGACCCATATGTATGATTCGAATATGTCCCTAGGGGTCCTAGGACCCCTAGGGACATATGTCGTCATTTAATGGGTAAAAAAGGGTCATAGGTCACCCTATGACCCCCTTTGACCCATATGAATGATTCGAATATGTCCCTAGGGGTCCGAGGACCCCTAGGGACATATGTCGTCATTTAATGGGTCAAAGAGGGTCATAGGTCACCCTATGACCCTCTTTGACCTATATGAACGATTTGAATATGTCCCTAGGGGTCTGAGGACCCCTAGGGACATATGTCGTCATTTAATGGGTCAAAGAGGGTCATAAGTTACCCTATGACCCCATTTGACCCATATTACCCATTCGAATATGTCAAAGGGGGTCATAGGTCACCCTATGACCCCCTTTGACCCATATGAACAATTCAAATATGTCCCTAGGGGTCCAAGGACCCCTAGAGAAATATGTCGTCATTTAATGAGTCAGAGAGGGTCATAGGTCACCCTATGACCCCCTTTGACCCATATTACCCATTCGAATATGTCCCTAGGGGTCCTAGGACCCCTAGAGACATATATCGTCGTTTAATGGGTCAAAGAGACCTATGACCCCCTTTGACCCATATTACCCATTCGAATATGTCCCTAGAGGTCATAGGACCCCTAGGGACATATGTTGTCATTTAATGGGTCAAAGGGGGTCATAAGTCACCCTATGACCCCCTTTGACCCATATGAATGATTCGACTATGTCCCTGGGGGTCCTAGGACCCCTAGGGACATATGTCGTCATTTAATGGGTCAAAGGGGGTCATAGGTCACCCTATGACCCCCTTTGACCCATATGAACGATTCGACTATGTCCCTAGGGGTCCTAGGATCCCTAGGGACATATGTCATCGTTTAATGGGTCAAAGAGGGTCATAGGTCACCCTATGACCCCCTTTGACCCATAATACCCATTCGAATATGTCCCTAGGGGTCCTAGGACTCCTAGAGACATATGTCATCGTTTAATGGGTCAAACGGGGTCATCGGTCACCCTATGACCCCCTTTGACCGATATGAACGATTCGGCTATGTCCCTGGGGGTCCTAGGGACATATGTCATCATTTAATGGGTCAAAGGCACCCCCTTTGACCCATTAAAGGACGACATATGTCCCTAGGGGTCCTAGGACCCCTAGAGACATATATCGTCGTTTAATGGGTCAAAGAGGGTTATAGGTCACCCTATGACCCCCTTTGACTCTTATATATTAATAATATACATATATATTAATAATATACATATCAATATATATATATATATATATATATATATATATATATATATATATATATATATATATATATATATATATATTACATTATTATATTTAATGAAAATATTGCGTTATTATATAAATATATTAATAACATACATATTAATATAATAATATTTATAATATATATATTATATTTAATAAAAATATTACGTTGTTATATAAATATTATATTATTATACATATTAATATAATAATATATAATACATATTACATTTAATGAAAATATTACGTTATTGTATATATTAATAACATACATATTAATATAATAATATATAATACGTATTTTATATATATATATAAATTACGTTATTATATTTAGTAAAAATAATAATAATATATATTATATTTATAGATTGTAATAAGATTAACATAAGATATTATTATATATTACTAGATTATATCTTGTATGTTTACATTACGTTATTATATATATATAATATATTAAAATATGCCTTTACATATTAATATAAGTGAAATAATTTAAAAATAAAAAACTAGAACGTTTAAATCGAATTTCCCTCCAAAATTTGAAGATTTTTGGAATTTGACTACCGAGCCATATCGGATATCCGATGTCAAATCGGATATCCAATCAGGCTTGGTATTTACCAAGCCTGCCCGGTCAACCCCAAAGACGTGTTTATAGAGAGTTTTAGTGATACTCAGACTTCGGGTAGCCGTCTGACAATGTTATTTTGATCGAAATTGAATGAAACGAAATGAGTTTTTTAATATCGCTCTCTAGATTCCATCAATATAATTTCTGTCAAATTCTGAGTTCGATAAGTATTTATTAGTTAATTATCAATGAAGATTATTGTAAAGTGCTGATTGACATATTGAATGAAAAATAGCTATAACTTTCAAACGGTATAACATTTTTTAAATCTAAAAGTTGCATCACATTCTATACTTCGCCTAGTATAAGAAAAAAACAAAAAAAGAAAAATTTGATCAAATTTTCTATTAGTTAGGGTGGTCAGAGATGGGACTTTTTTTAATCCGAAAAAGTTTTGGTAGAAAATTCATATTTAATTATTTATTTGGAATAAAAATATCAAAAAATATGCGTCACATCCGGGCATGAGTCTAGTTTCCATATCTATAATTATATTAAAAAAATATTATGATTTGATTTTGATTAAGGTGGTCAGACATACACCTACTTTTTATTTTCGCCCTGAAATTTTCTTAGTACTGCATTAAAATTCAAACTTTTGACCAATCAATTATTTTTTTCTCTTGATAAGGCCTAGTAGTTTAGAAACTACATTCAATTTTCTACAAATTATTTTCTTACAACTTTTTGATATAAAGTCCATAACCACTTCAAAATTATGTGTCAAGTTGACATAAACCTGATTTGCTGATTTTTCACTGCCACTTAAGGCCATAGTTTGGTACACCATGATCTTGCACATACCCGACTGCAAACTCGAAATGCCCACAATGACATCTAAAAGCAGTTTTTTCAATATCGTGCTCTCGAACTCTGATCTGGTGATAGCCTGATATCAAATCATTTTTTTGTGAAATAACAAGCCCCATGCAATTCGTCTATCAGCTCATCGATGCGTGGGATGGGATACTTGTTCTTTATAGTTCTCTTATTGAACACCTTGTAATCAATACACATTCGTAGAGTTCCATCCTTCTTTTTTACCAAAAGAACAGAAGATGCAAAAGGTGACTTACTTGGTCTGATGTGTCCCATTGCTAGCAACTCCTTGATGGTCCTATCGATCTCATCTTTGAGTCATTTTGGGTGCTGGTATGGTGTGATCATGACAGGCTTAGCGCCTTCCTCCAGCTCGATAATGTGCTCAATACCTTTGTCTGGTGGCCTGCCTGGTGGAATCTCACTGAATACCTTCTCATACTTGATTCTCAATTTCTGAATATCTGGATGATATTCAATCTTATGTTGCTCCTCCTGGGTAGGCATCAAGGCACATATTGCTACCCACTCTATATTATTATGCCTGGCTAATCTCTCCAACCGCCTAAATGAGATAGCCCTGACATCACCATTACAGATAGCCTTCAGCACATGAGTCCTGCCATCCACCACAAATCGTATCTCCATATCCTCCAATCTTAAGGTGACCTCCTTCAAAGAATGTAGCCACTGCATCCCAAGTACTATGTCCATGTCACCCATGTTGACCACATGATAGTCCACCTTAAACTCATAGTTGTTTAGAAATAAAGGTAGATCTCACACCATCCTGTCACAACGAAGAGTATATCCATCGGCTACCTTGACTCTTAGTCCCTCGAACTCCTCATTAATGAGTCCACGCCTCTCCACAAATCGTGCATCAATGAAATAATGCGTGGCACCTGTATCCAATAGATTAATAACCTTCTGTTTGGCCAAGACTCCCTGAAATCTAAAAGATCCCTCTCTTTGAATACTAGACAGACGTGCCTCCTGTAAATGTAGCTCTGGAGCCTCTTTTTTCTTAGCACTATCTACCTCTTGTTCACCCTTTGCCTCATTAGGATCCTCATCATGGTGCTCTGAGATGTCTGAATCTAAACCTTCGTAATAAGCCCACATCACCTCGTTAGCCTTCCCCTTAGGCCTAATAGGACAATCATGACCAAACTCATAGGGACCTTTGAAAAAGAAGCATAGCTTCTTCCTACGCAGGTCATTTAGCGTTTCCTTATCCCAAGGTGCAACTGGCTTGCATTTTGAGTCACTAACCTTCTCTTTACCCTTGCTAAATTCCCCTTTGTTATCTCCAAATGATGAAGAACCCTTTGAACTAAACCGGTTTGTTGGAGCTGCAAGTTCCATACTGCGGGCTTTCTTCATGGCTTCCTGTAATGTAGGAGGATCAAAGGCCTTTACTCACCCCTTGAGTGGTTCAGTTAATCCCTCTATGAATAAAATGACTAGCCTCCTTTCTGAAATGTCAGGCACCATCACTGCAAGCTTCTGGAAGTCATTGATAAATTGTTCTAAGCCTCCTGACTGTCTCAACTGGGCTAACTCTCGGAAATAAACTTCAAGATTATTTTTATCAAACCTTTCTATCAATCTATCCACAAACTCCTGATAAGTGGTAACCTGATTGTGTTGCAATGTGATCATGTCATGAGTCCACCAATCATGTGCTGCCCCATCTAAGTGTAAAGTGGCATAATTGAGTGCTTCAAATTCTGTCATAGTCTTCAGAGATAGGAAAGTATCCATCTTATGAATCCAAGCATGAGCAGTCATTTTTCCACTGCCATCAAATGTGGGTAATACCAACTTGTTGGTGACTTGTTGCAACTCACTGTGTGTATCTGCCTACTTATGCTTGGCAGCTCTATAGTTCAGGTACCTGTCAAATGTCCATCCATCCTGTACATATCCTGGTAATGAATCCCACTCATTCCTTGCTTGTCAGAGTTCATCTACAATATCTGTTACCATAGCATCAGGTGTGCATGCTAGAGTTTCTTCCCTGAATGTAGGACGTGTGGGTCTGTCAGTTGTTCCAGACTGTGTCCTATGTTGTGATCTTGCTATGCTCCTATCATCCTGGTCAGTATTATGATTATTTCTCCTATTTTCACCAATCAAATATTGCATCATAACCATCATTGCCTATGTACTTGCCTCTATTGATTGTAGAAGCCTCTCTTGATGCTATAAAGTCTTATCATCATGCATAGTTCTGGGTGGGCTTTGAGAATGCCTCTTAGCCATATTCTCAGTTATGTTGGTTCTTTTGTAAACTAAATTGGTTGCATAAACCCTATCAAGTTGGCATGAAACCACTCTAATACCACTGTAGTGGCCCTTACCAACAGGCCACTAAAAAAACCCTAAATTTAATACACTACTGAAAGTATATTGCTGAATTAAGAAATTGTTCTACTTAAATAACTGATGTAAAGTAGTGCCAATGTATTCATTCAATGATCACCAAAATGTTTTTACATATGATATGCAATTTTCAGCACTGAAACATTACAACATGGCACATTACAGACAAACCCTAACTGTTTGAATCCAACTAAGAACTTGTTACAACTACAGACTAAAATGAAGAACCCGGATTGATCAAATGCTGGAGGCCGAATGCTGAAGATGATATGATGAAAGTGCAACTCCACTTGAAACTCCAAACCAGCAATTAAGCACAACCGAAAGGACTAAAATATCCTTCCCACAACTGCAATAATTCAAATGATCTTTCACACCCTCAAAATTGCGTACCAATTGAGAGTTTTCATTCTCAATGGCCAATTGTGACTACTTGCAAAAACCCTAGGCTCCACAACACACATCAGCAAAAATCAATAATAAATCTCAATGATAGGCAATGAGCCCTCAATGCCTTTTTTTTTCTTTTCTCAATAGGCCAGCCTCCTTTTTAATTTTTTCTCTGCTTCTTCCAGCAACCTCTAGAAGATTGTTTTAGAAGATTGTTTTATTTAATGACTTAATAAATATATCACTTTATTAAGTTAATTAAATGTAAAGTTACCTTATAATACATATTTTTTATTGATAACTTTATAAATAATTAACTCCTCCAAAAATGGGACATTACAAAAACTATTTAGTTTCTATCGAAACTAAAAAATAGTTTCTATAGAAACTATTTAGGATGAATTTTTTTTGCTTAGTTAGTTTCGATTGAAAATACCATCAAAAGTAGTTTCAATTGAAACATTTATAGTTTCTATCAAAAGTTTTTGGGCAAAAAATCTGCCTTTCACGATTTTGGAGGAATTTCTTCCTCCAAAAAAGTGTAACCCATTATGGATGTATACTTAGATGGATGCCAGAGTATACTTAGTATACTCTGGCATCCATCTAAGTATACTAAGTTAAGAGAGAATGTATACTTCCATCTAAGTGTATTTCCTTTGTCATCGACTTTGTTGGTATGTACTTCATCTTTCTTTGATCACCCTGTTGAACTAGAGTCACACATCCTAGATCAATATGCCTTGTTGGTTGTTTCTTCCCACCAAAATTAGTTGCTTCTTATGCCTTAACATTAATGACAACATCTTTGATAGTTGAGTTCACCAATCGATCTAATGGTTAGTCTTCGAGGTTCAAATCAGTTTTTCCAACACAAGGATGTTTAGATTTTGCAAGTGTTGAAATTCAAGCTTAAGTATTTTATCCTCTTTGCAAATTTCACTTAAATATTTCCAAATATATTCATTGCCAATAATCTCAAACTTATAGTGGATGTAGGTCCTAATATCCTCTACATGAATTACACCCTTTGGTTTTTGCAAGAATGCACCCATAGGGTCATCTTCCGTTGACTTAAATAGATGCTTCTTAAACTAGTAACAAGGCCTATCCTTAACATAATATATATGGGGCTTATCCATGACAACTTGCTTCAAAAAAAACTAAAAAATACTTCAAACAAAGACTTCACAAATACCTTGGAAACAATCGTTATTAGGGCTTCCACAAATGAATTTGAATTCACTTCAATCTCCTCTAGAATCCTTTTCTATGGCTCTTTGAGGCCTCTAATAACTCAAATAGTTACAATGAACTTCATTTCACCCTTTAAATTCTTAGAAATCACTTAGATTCCATTAATGTGTTTGGTTATAATACAAAAAGTTGATATCCTTTAACATTATATGCTTAGACTTATGGAAAACATCCAGAATTTGACATAACTTTTGCAAACACAAATATAGGATCAATAATGCCTTACCTTACACTAAATTGTATACCTTAGTTCTTTAAGTTTGGGGTCTAATGATTTACTAGTCAAGTGCCCCCCCAAGGAATCAAGAGCCATTTAGGTTGAAGATGAGGATTCAATGCTTGACACTGCTTTCCCTTTGTTATCTGCATTAACTTGTTCTTTTTCCTTCCACTAAGTTTACTATTCCTTCTTCCAACATATTTATTCCTTCTAACATTTGGTGTTCTCATATTGCTTACAAAACTAATGTATCTAATAGTAATTGGATGACCCAAGCTATTGCAATTGTAACATGTAACAACAAAAATTTCATAGTCTGGTCCATTTTTATTAACTTGCAATCTAAGATATTTAGATATGTGTCCAAAGCTATTACATTTGTAGCATGTGGCACCATTGTTGATTCCCAAAGGTCTTATTGTTGTCATGTTTGGTATTTCATTTTCTCTTCCATTTGATCGTTGAGTAGGTTTCTTACATTCATGTGATTTATTACCATAAATCCAACAATTGAAACAACATCGAATAAAGGGTTTGACATTTGTATTACCTTTGCAATCTTTATTCATGTGTCCATAGTTGTTGCAAGTATAACGTCTTCTTTTGAATGATTTACTTTGTTCCTTAGGTTCCTCAATTTGATATGTTGTTGGATTAAGTCTTGTGTAGATTCTTGCTCAATTATGTTTTCTCATTCCTTAGAACATTTGCCTTCCACATATCCAATTGCTATCATATCTCCCTTAGGCTTTTGATGCATTAGTTGCTCATCAAGTTTTTCAGTTCTTGAATATAACTTATCAAGATGTAAATTAGTTTGAACAAGCTCACTTTTCACAATATTAGTGTATTTTTTCTCAAGTTCCTTGTAATTAGGCTTTGAATCATCAAGTTCATATTTTACCTTTGCAAGTTGATTATTCAAATCTTTTATTCACTAGCTTTACCTTTTAGATCACCTTTAAGTTTTTCTTTCTCAGATTTTCTTTCATTTGTTACCTTAACCAATTGAAGTGATGTGAACTCAAGTTCATTTTTATCTCCTTCTTGACTTTTGCAACTATGTTTGATTCCTTGATCTGCTCAGCTAGCTCTTTTCTTTTAACACTTGAAACATCAATCTGATCCTTGAGCTTCTTAGTGTAATCTTGTACGTCTTTGAGTTTTAGCATTATTTCCATTTCATCATTTTCTTGATCTAAATCTTCAAGTGTTGTTTCATAGTTCCTTCAGAAATCATTAATATCCATTAGGATCTTCCTCAAGCTCTTAATCTTCTTTTGAGTAGTCAAATTATCATACTGATTGTTATAACTAGGCAATACTGGGGGGGGGTGTGTGGTTGGGATGGTTGATCAATATTTCAACACTTTTACACCAACTAATTATTCTCAAACTTAACCATAAGCAATCACAAATGAATAAACTAAAAAGTAAAGTAGACAATAACAAAAACTCGTGAATTTATTTTCAAGGAAACCCTGACCAAGAGAAAACCCTGGTGGGGATGGTACCCATAACAATGCACTAATATGAAAGTTCTATGTTAGGAGATTTGACCTTGCTAAGAGTTTGTTACATACATTCAGTAGACAAGTCCTTGTAGAAGGACTAGACCTTGTTAGAGGTCTCAACCCTATTAGGAGTTGTAATATAACAAAGCCCACTACAATTACAAATATATAAATCTATACAAGTAATAAATATAATACCAAAATGACTGTACTGATATTTGTCACATCTAATTAGTCATTTTTATATCTCACATTTGATTCTATCCATGCAATAATTGACCATGTCTAGCCATCAAATACCATCATAGCATCATATATAAAGTTTGCATAACATATGCATACATACATGATACTTTGCATCATCAAAATGTCATTATTATATATTATATATTATATACCCTTCTTCTTATAATGTCCATTTGGCCTTGGTTATGAAACATGTAAACACTAATCCAAAACTTATTACCAAAACTTATTAACTGAATATTAACATCTAGGATGACCTTCTACATTGCTAAGTAATTGAATTGATGAGGCAATTCAATTTCTTAGGTCAAAATGTATGATCTCTGCCTCATATCTTAAATTATGTGATATATGCATTATCCATAAAACATATGCTAACGATATATTAAATCTAGGGAACATATATACATCACATATAAGCTTCATACTATTGTTATCCAAAATTGTGGCCATTAATACTTATCCAATGAAGCTTAGTGATCTAAACAATATCTTTGCTAACGGATATCCAAAACTATTCTTTGACAATTTTCATCAAAACGTAGTGTTAATCCAAGTGACCTTATAGTCTAATAGTGTTGCCATAAATGACAACATTCATGCCTTCATAATAGACTAGTTGTCAACGTCCTTTTCTTTGCAATGTTCAATAAGACAAGGTTATCCTTTATTTCCTTTTATTTGCATTCTTCTTGTTGAAGCTCTTCGTTACTTGTTGCAAAAGTACAATCAAATACATATGTATCCCTAGTAATATGACAGTCATCAACTTTCATTTTGCAAATGATAGCTTACCGTTTCTTCAAGATTTTGAGGTTATTAAGGTTATTGACCTTTATTCCAATGTTTTTGGTCCAAGTGAGCACATCATAAAATTGAATTTCTTATTACACAAGTAGATAATGCATCTCACTGGATTCCTACTCATGGAAACAAATTAAACAAATTACATCTTCTTTATTTGGAAGGCATGGAAACGAATATGTAAATATATTGGAAAGATACATGTCTACTACATGATCTTAGTTTTGGTTCCTCTTCTATTTGGTGGAATGGGTTGATCCAATAACATAGACAAGCTCTTGTATCCTTTCTAAGACATGCCCATCTTTTATTCAACAGAGGTATCCAACATTTTTAAGATTTGGAGGATTTTGCCTACATGGATTGGGATCAATCATTAAACATCAATAGAAAGTTTTGACTAGATAATAAGCTCAAAGGATTTATCATTTTTGTTAAATACTTGGTCTCTATCGATATGTCTATTACAATTTGCACCCTTTTAAAATGGAATTTTTCCAAGGAATGTTGTTGGTTGGCAAAGCATTTTTTTCGGTTTTTTTTCTATAAGAAACATATATAAATCTTTTACTTGCATTTTTCTTAAAGAAAAGGCTTTAAAAAAAATAGAAATGTAAATTTCCAAAGAGCACTTGGAGAAAATTAAGTGCTCAAATCTCAAAGTCTAAAGTTGAAACTAATGCCTAGATTAACATTATCGAATTTCCACAATCCATTTGTAAAGCAAGTTCATTTCTAGATTTGATTTTGTATATTTTTTAGCATCAACATTTTGGATCACACTACGTGACCCATCATCATCGTAATGCCTATATTTTTGCTTGGAAAATTTTACATTTTGAACTCCTTATTAGAGACAGATTAAAGAGCATGAGAATTCAATCAGATAAATACCCATTTTGTTACCAAAACAAAGTCTTAAACATACATTCTGAGACTATGCAAGGACCATCAAGAAATGAAAATTTTTCTTGAAAAAGTAGGTGTGTGGCTATGTTTTTAAACCATCATATTCATATAAGAGGTAAAGTGCTATGATTTTACATACCATATTTTTCAAACTACTCTTTTGCGATCTCAATTGCAAAAAAGATCTAAAGAACAATTAAAAACAAACAATCACTTAAACATAATCAAAATCAAGCTGCTACAAGTTTACAACTTGACAGTTATGATACCTTATGTTCAAATCAACGTCAACAAAAGTTGATATTCACGTTATCATGGAATATCGTAAGCTCTTATTGATATTCAGGTTTTACTATGAGATAATTAGTATTTTAACTATAACTTTTAATATTTTATATATTTTAACTGTTGCAGCAATACTTAAGATTAGACTTAACTTGTAATGCTGCTACAATTTATACCATATGTATTTGTCATACCTTATGATGCGTAGTCTTGAACTGTTATAATCTTTGTAATTTATAATCTGCTCCAACCTTATTTTGTGAATTCTTTGATTGTCTTCTTATGTAACTTATTATTATTTTTATTCAATTTGAAAAAAAAGTTATCTAATTATTTGTATTATTAATTAAATTCTGATATTACAACTTAAACTTTGGAATATTTCTATTTAAATTGCTATTAAATTGTTTCTCGATTCAACTGTCTCTTATTGATGTTTTAGATCACTCTCTCTGAATATATCATTAAAAGTAAAAATCTAAATAAGGAACACTGAAAATCTAAACAGAAACCCCATCAGACGACAAACATAAAATTAAAGTCCAAACCTAAACAACTCCAACAGTGTTTTAATCAATGTATCAATCCCATGTCATTGATAGATTACACTAGTTTTTCCTTGTGAACAAGCTGTAATCCGTGAGAAGAATTGCTCAACTTTCCCTATCTGTGAATATGAGAAAAAAATGTAGTGCTCCTCATCTGTGTAAGAAATTAAGAATCAATCAACAGCAAATTATCTCAAAATGAATGAAATCTAAAAAGAAGAAGAGAATGCTGAATCCACCTTCCCGATCTATCAGTCTCTTCGAAACTATTTGGAAAACATTCACTTCGAAATTCTGCCCATCTTCTGGTATTCTGCATTTCAACTGCTAATTGAAATATACATGCGCATAAAGAACAGATTGCAAACCTCAACTTAGGTTCGAATTGGCTACAACAAGCGAATATAAATAGTTGGTTTTTTCTACTGTTGGCCGGCACGTAAGCCCTGGTGCTGTTGGGTAAAAGCTTCAGCAGAGTTTGGCGGATGTGCTCTTCACTATTGCCCTGTGAATGCCCTCCCCCCGTAGATTTGGGAACATTTTCCTACCCTCCATTCACCTTTCTATTTCTTTCTTCACAACTTGTGAAGCATTGTTATTGCAGTCGAAAGATGGATCACATGTTGTGCAGGGACTTCCACTTCTTCGTCTTCCCCTGCTAAACCAGAGCAAGACCACTCTTAACAGTTGCCCACCATCACCCTTTTCTAGTGAATCCCCTGCCTCCGTACACACTATCTGGAACTCTCACCTACCATGGCTTGTCTCCACTCTTCTTTGTCTCCTTCTGCACTATTTGTAGAGCACTGCTATTGGAGTCAAAAGATAGATCGCATATTGTCAAGAATACACTAGTCTCCACTTACTTTTCTTCTTCCCCTGAAAAATAAGATCAAGACAACTCTACCAGTTGCCCACAATCACCCTCCACGCCCACAAATCTGAACTTTGCTTCCACCATCAACTAGCACATGCTCAACAGTGGCAACAATTCATATCATGATGAGAAATGAAACGAAAATCAAGTGTAATGGTATCGTATTTCTCAGCATTGAATCAGTGACTGTGTTCCATCAAAGTTGGGAACAGTAAAGATGTCCACTGCCCCTTCATCCAGTGATTCACAAAATGATGATTTCAGTGCCATGAATGAAGGCTCTGAAACAACCATTAAGTGTCTTGAAGTTGCTCCAGCCACCAATGGCCAGAAATTTCAAACACTTGAGCTCGCCAAAATGAATCCGGATGGCTTTCTAAGCTTGGACAGCCAATCAAAACCAGATACTTCAAAACAGATAAGATTGCCAAAGCTTTTTAGGTAATACAATCAGGTTCTCACAATAGTTTTAAAAAAAAGACATTTGCAAAGTGGATAGATTGCCCAGGTTATCTAGCAAAAAGGTGAACTTGCTGCATTTATCTATGAATAAAGAGAGTAAAGATTTGAGCTGTCATAGAGTGTTTTTAAGGCTGGCCACTTTAGGGCAATAGGATAAATCCAATAATATCAAACCACATAGGTTTTCGATATTCTCCAGTCTACCTGGGTCCAATAAAGTAGAGATATTCTAGTTGGCCAAAGATTGATGGGACCCCGACCACTGCATATTAAGTTTGTATAAGAAACAAACTTAAGGAAATGCACATTTTCTGTGATTTAGTGTTTCTGTTAGGCCTGCAAAAAAAATTAAAGTTGAAATTTATTTTCCAATAGGATTTATTACAAACAAAAAATTTAACAGAAGATGGACTCAAATTGTTCCCACTCTGTGACTTTTAGCGGTGATGGCTTGAAGATGCTGGTCAAGATGAGTGACAACTTGCACTATTCCTGCAAGAAACCCCAAATCCCTGCAATCTCATTTTCCAAGGAATAAAACACAGAGCAACAACGGGTCCATGTTGCAAAAGAGTGCAAACAAGATCGACGATATAAGTGTAACGAAAGGCCAAAATATTTTGGGAGGGTTGACTCTACAGAAATGTAGAAGGATAAATTGCGGGAGTGTAGAGGTATGGAGGTAGGTCTGAACTTGAATGCAACATAAAGAGGAAGATACTATGATACAGCTGGTGAATCTGTATGTCTTCAAGTTGTGGTAACCACTCATGGCGAGAAATTCCAAAGACTTGAACTAGCTAAATGACTATGGAAGGCTCTCTAGGTTAGAACAGCCAATCAAAACAAGATGCTTCAAAGCAGATACAATGTGAAATCTTTTATGTAATACAAGCAGGTTCTCAAAATTATCAAAGAAAACATTTACAAAGTGAATAGAACGACCAAGTTATCTGGCAAAAAAATAAGCCGACGACATTCGTCCATACATAAAGAGAGTAACGATTTGAGTGGTCCAATGTGGGTTGAATGCTAGAAAATTTAGGGAAGAGGATAAATCCAGGAATTGCAAATCAAACAGATTGATTGGAAAGCTTTAAAAAACCCTAACCAGTGCATCTAAGTTTGAATTAGAATTAAACTTACGGCTGCGTAGAACTATTTTGTGGGGTCTGCAAAATTTTCTACGGTTTATATCTAAATTCCATATGCGTTTATCGCAAACAAAAAATTAAATAGCAGACAGCGAGAAGTAGTTCATACTCTGTCGTTTTGGCCGGCAAAGGCATGAAGACGTTAGTTAATGATGGAGAATAAGTCATCAATAAGAGTGGCATCTTACAGCATTTCTGCAGGAAACCCCATTCTATTGCAATCTGGCCCAAACTCTTTTTTCCATTGACCACTTAAACTCCACCATTGACCAACTGAATTTCCGCCATTTCTGCAAAAAAAACCCCTAGAATGCATAGCAATCTCTTTGCCCGCGAACATAGCACAAAGAGCAAATGGTGATACAGATGCAGATAAGCCTGAATTTGAGCGGAGAAAGACAATTATGATACAGCTGGGTAATCTGTTGGTGGCATTGAAGGGAAAGCCCATCAATTATCCTGGTCCGATGTAGAGAAAACTTTCGGAATAATACTTAGATGGCATCTCTTTATATTAAATTGTATCTTAAATTTAAGGAAAAATAATTGTTACTTTTTAATTAATTTAAGTTGGTTGATTTTTTTAAATGAATAGATCTTTTCCATTAATTAAAATTTAAATATATATATATTCACAAAAAGGCGTCGGGGGATATAAGATCACCTTACGATTTCAAATAGCTCAAGGTTGGAGATTAACTATTCATCAAAAAACATATATAAGTAAAAATATAAAGCCTTTAGGTTATAAGAGCAGTGCTAGCCGAAGGAGGGTCTTTATCATCAGAGCCCCTAAAATCCTTGGGGTTAGTGGCTGGCTCAGGGGGAGCCCAACCATCAGCGTCAGCATTAGCAACATCTTTAGTAGCATCATTTTCTCTATCTTCCTCAGCCCTGGGAGGAGAAATGGCTAAATCCAACTAAGGTAAAGCCCACTTGGGGTCACAATGAGCAGATGACCAACTCGCATCAGTGGCAGCAAGGGGAGCCATCGGGGACCAACCCGAGCCCAACCTCTGAGGAGGCGAGGCCAAGTGGCGATGGCCACGAAAACCACCATTAGGAGAGCAGTGATGAGGTTGCGACTTGGGGGTTTATGAGCAGCGAGTAGGTCTGCTACGACCTCATCGACGATCGCGAGGAGGAGTGCGGTCACCGGACAAAACATCCAAAGGCACTCAGGTAACCGTACAAGGGGCATTTCCCTAGTGAGCAAGTAGCTCCTGCAGGTGAGCCACCTCTAGCGCAACTTTGTCAGTTTGTACTTGTATCTACAACATGACATTATTACATATACGTGCTTTAGAGTACATAGGAACATGAATATCAAGAAAGTTGTGAGAGAATAAAACAACATTGCGATCTTTCCAAATTGCAAACAAAATCTCCATTCTGAAAGCATGCCAAATCTGGGCATATCTAAAAGGGAGTCTAGGAGCATCACTTAGAACCACCATATGCCAAGTGAAAGCCTCTAGATGAAAAGGCCTAAAAAAATTATAAATCTAGAGCCAATAATTTTGAACTCGTCTATAGAACCAAAAATTATGCAGGAAGCTTTCAATCTGACCACAAAAAGGGCATCTAGGATCTAGAACTCCCAGATGTTAGAGCCGAGGACCTAAAGGCAAGCCCTAGAAGAGGAGACACTAGGTTAAGTGAGAAATCTTTGGCTCTATGATGGTATGCTAGACAGTGGCAAATCTAAGACTCCAAGTCTTATGAGAAGAATGCAAATGCCAATGCTGGTTGAGAGTATCAACCATCAGAAGATGGGGCACCAGCCACTGATACCTCAGCTTGGATTTGTAACTGGTCATTGGAGTGGCAGGATACCACTTCCAATTTTCCACCAAGGGCGGGATGAGTGAATTCCAAGCCTGTGTAACAAATTGGGAGGGATTGTAGAAACTAGAAGATCAATTGTCTACCAATCTGAACAGATAAGCTTATATTGCACTTGTAGATCCTCCCATGAGCGAAGGCTCATATTAACCCTAGATAATAAATCTTTGGGCGTTTTAATACCCCTATGAAATAAACGCAAAGCACTGGCTCCTTGAATCTTGGCTAAAGGCACACCTTGAGTGGCAAACAAGGGTGACCACCAAAAGTTTTGTTGGTTCATTGAGAACCCATCTTTGAACCTATTATCAACCTAGTAAAGCCATGGCTTGATGGCTTCCCAGGATTTCCAAATGCTCTTAGCAACAAAAGTGCCTTGAATTTGAACAAGTTCAAAAGTCACAAGAAGGGTTTGAAAGCCAATCCCCTTCCAAGCTGGTTGATTGACCAGAAAGCCTGAAGAAATGCAGTGTTGTAACAAAATTTTCTAGGCTTCATCTCCAGTAAGAGCTCGTATGACCCACTTGGCATAGAGGGCTATCCCTTGTTTCTGAGTGGAAAGCAATCCAAGGCCACCAAAATCTTTAGGCAAACAACAAAAATCTCAGGCAACTCTGTGAAATCCATGATGCACAGCATTAGAGACCTAGAGAAATTTCGAGAGAAGACATTCAAGCTTGAGATATGAGGCTTTGGAGGGAGCCCAACACGAAGAATAGTACACATGTGTAGTAGCAAGCACTTTGGAACTTCCCTGCAAGTGAAAGGGGCTTAGTGATCCAATATTCCAGCTTCTTCTCAATCCGAGCAAACACAACATTCCACAACTCTATAGGAGAGGCTTGAAAAGCAAAGGGAATGCCTAAGAATTAAAAAAATTCACCATGTTGGACCCATTTCCACCCATATGGGTGCAACCATTAAGGGCCTAGCAGGAAGGATTGTCGGTAGCAAAGGGTTTTGTGTCATTAAATAGCAGGCCTTGAAGTAAGGCAAAAGGTATCAAAGCATTGCAAGGCATTGACAATGTTTTCCTCATCCTCAATCAGAGTGAGGAAAGAGTCATCTGCAAAATGACCATTAACTAGCCGAGTGGTCGACTCTGGTAGAGAAATGCCACACGTTAGACCTTGTGATATAGCATTGGCAAGAAGATAGCCAAAGCCCTTGACCACCAAAACATAGAGAGAAGGTGCAAGAGGACAACCTTGATGGATAGACCTGAAGATCCCAAAAGCTTCAGATTGTCATCCATTTGATATTGATGCAAGTAGAGGCATCCCCAAAAAGCATTTGCACCGACTATCAAAAGACTAGGCCAAAACCCAGAGCTTGAAGCATATCTAAAATAAAAGACCATTCAATTCGGTCATATGCTATGGCAAAATCAATCTTGAGGAATAAGGTCTACTGTTTGGATTGACTAGTCCATTCCATACCTTCCTAGATAGTAATAATGTTGTCCAAGATATAGCGAGATTTGATAAAAACCAATTTGTTTAGGTCGAACAATTTGATGGAGCAAATGCCAAATTTTAAGAAAGAGGGCTTTGGCAATAATCTTGTAGGAGACATTCAACAAAGTGATGGGCCTCCAGTTGCAAATTTCTTCAAGATCACCAGCTTTAGGTATGGATTTAATATTCCCTTTATTAATGATGCTGCCCAATGAATTAGAGTTGTATGCTTCATGATAACAATGGAGCAAATCAAGGCCAATGTCATCCCAAAGCATCTTACAAAATTCACAAGGGAAGCCATCATATCTAGGGGCTTTGTTATCATCCATGGAAAGGATAGCTTCCTTCAGGTATGCAAGCATTAGCTTTTGCTCATAAAGGGCAACACTTGATCACGCATAATAGAGGGCCCCTGAGTTGTAAAAACCTACTCATAATGACGCACGAAAGCCTAGAGAATGTTCGACAGGTCGATGAGAACATGTTGATCTTCTCAGATGCATTTAATACCCACCGCAGAGTGATGAACCCTCACAACATTAAAAAATTCCTTAGAAGCCTGATCACCAAACTCTAACCAATAGAGACAAGCCTTGATTTGAGCTCCTCGAGTAGCATAGCTATCTGCAACTTGTTTTTGTTGCTAAAGGTTGGCAAGCTGAACCTAGAGATCTCTATCAAACGAATTCATGACAAGAGCCTTTGAGGCCGCACATAGATCTTGAGTAGTGGCTTCATAAGTTCTCCTACATAGCTAGTCATCTACTATAAATACGAAGAAATCTCGCAATACAGAGGATAGCATCATTCCACCATTGAATCCATCCGAAATGAGTGTGGGGTTGAGGCTCAAGATTCTAGACACACAGGATGTGTGCAACAGTTGGCAGATAGGACAACAAGGAAGTGTTGAGGTAAAACTAGACTTTATACGAACGAGGCTAAGCTATCTGCCAGGTGATAGAAAAGAGAATGGGGGAGTGAGTTGACAACATCACATTTGGCAAGGGAGTGATAGGCAGGGCATGCTTTTGAGAGAAGGAAAAAAAGGACTGCGCAAAAATCATAGCCCTGTCAAGTCTTGATGACTCTGTTAGACCCAGCTTGAACATTTGAGCAAGTGTACCAAATCCCATATGGGTGGCAGTAGCTAGCATTAGGATAAAAAAGACTGAGCTTTTTCCATGTAAAACCAGGCCTTCCTTTCACCAACTACCTATCTAAAAGGAAGAAGACTTTCCTTGTTAGAGGTCAGCTCAACCATGTTAAAATCCCCACAAAAAGCCTAGGTCGCAAGTGGCAAATGATCCACCAAACAATGCCACAAGTATGAGTTATCAACAACATCATTGGGGGCATAAATGTTAACAATACCAGAATAATTATTCTAAAAAGACAACAAAATCTAAACCACCTTGTGTAGAGGGTCAGAACCATGTGAAATAATAGAGGAAATTAAATGAGGGGAGAGAAGAGTAAAACAACCACCTCGACCAGCTTCATGCTGAGAAGCAAACAAAACACTATTTGGCCAAATAACATGACAAACTAAGGTGAGAAGAAACCTAACAACTTTAACTTCTTGAAGACAAAGCACATCAAGATCAAACCGACACTTGGTATCATGAACAAAATATTTTCTAGGGAAGTCTGTCAGCTCCCTCACATTCCATGAAAGGAAATTCATGGTAACTTAGCTTGCATGTCATCCTTGTCCCTAAGAGAGGAGAAGCTATTGTGCAAAAATGAGGGAACCTCAAATGAGGAGTCATCAAGAGCAATGACCCTCTGAATCTTCTCCCCATTATAAAAAAATTGATCACGACCATCTTGGGTGCGAGATTGATGTAGTGTTTGTTGGGAAATCATTGATGTTGCTTGTGACACTCGAGTCCAAAGAGGGCACAGATATGGGGCATGAACACCCACTATCCCCTAGTCTCCAGGGTTTGAAACATAATGCAGAGGGAGCAATGGAATTGAGGATTCTGTTGGTATCTGGCTTGAGCTAGATCTACCATTATCCACAGGCAAAGAGCTCGCCCTAGCCACAGCTGAACCATTTCCTTTTTTCACCACCATAGTCCATTCATCTTTCTTGGTGGCCGTAGTAGGCTTAGCTTTTGAAGTAGGGGGTGGTTACAGTCCAACAAGGGACAATCCCTAATCTTATGCTTAGCTAACTGGCATCCATAGCAGGTATTCAAAAGGTTAAGGTAAAGCACCTTCTGAGTAAAGGTTGTAGCACCTATTTGGATTTCCACTATATCTTTGAGGTCCCTAGACAGGTCAACCTCAACACAAACCCTAAGTTAGGGTCAAGCATTGAAAAACTTGTCTAGTTCAAGGCACACAACCTTGTTGACAGTTTGTGCAATAGTGGTTAAAAAAGACTAGCAAGGATTGGGAAGCCCATGGAACTCTACCCAAATGGGTACCTTAAGCTTTTGATCATCAAAAACAACAAAATCTCGTGACCAACATTGAAAAACCAAGAGGGAGGATCTGACAATCCATGGACCTCGCACAAAAACATGTTCAACTTGGCTTGCATTGCCAAAGTGAAAAAGAAAAAAAGCCTTTGGTAAGGCTTTGAACACCTTCAAGGCGAACACCTTGAGGTGTCCAAACCTTAGAAACCCATTCCCGCAACATGCTTTCAAAAGGAGTATGACCCACATAATAACTAATGAGGGTTTGTTGTTCTAGCCATGTGCATGCACTCTCAAACTCCTTGACATTCAAAATAATATCAGGAGAGGAATTACCTTGTGAAACACCTTGGGTATGAGCTTGTGCAGGTGCTTGGTCAATGGAGCCATTCTCTCTAGTAGCAATAACAACTCTAGTACCAGCATCAATTGCTGGGTCGGAGAAGGCCAAGCTCATTATAAATGAAAACTTATTCCTGCAGTAAATGTGGTATGATAGATGACAAAAACCAACGAGGATTTAGACGAAGGCTGTACAATCCCTAGCAAAGCTCATTTCCTACTCTTCTATTGAGGTACTTTCTCATTTACAATTAGTCTAATGTTGTGGGCCACATTGAGTGGACCTATTCAATGGTCAGTTGGTTGATTTTTGGAAGGTCTAATTTTTGATTTTGTGAACATCTTTTAGATACAAGAGTGTTAAGTGTTTTATTTATTCTTATGAGATATGGGTTCTTATGAATCTACTCATGAAATGCATAATTGCATATGAATTTGACTAGAAAATTTAAATATTTTTAATATATTAAATTATTTTGATTAATAAAATAAATTAATAAGTAACAAATATTATTTACTTACCAATCAAAAATAAATATTATTTAATTAAATGATTTATTAATTATTTTTAAATTGAACGAAAAATATTTAGTTAGCATCTTTTTATATAAGATTTCATTTTTTTCTTATGAGATATGGGTTCTTATGAATCTATTCATGAAATACATAATTGAATCTGAAATTGAGTAGAAATTTAAATATCTTTAATATAATACATTATTTTGATTTATGAAAAATAAATTAAAAAGTGACAAACCTTATTTAATTAAAAGATTTATTATTTAATTTTGAATTGAAGGAAAAATAATTAGTTAGCATTTCTTTCTATAAGATCTCATTTTATATATATTAGAATTATGTCACTTGAATTTATAGATGGAGCTAAAAAACACAACTAGGGAAAGGGGAAGTTCAACAACAAAAAAAATGATGTAATGGAAGAGAGTTCTCAATGATTTCAATTGAAAATAAGGAGTAATCTACATGTAAAAGAGAGTTGGATTAAAAAAAATTGAAGCATAATTTTACGACATCATTGATAAGCATCTCCAAATTCAACATGTGAATGATGCATAATTTTGTGACATCACTTTGCCTCATGGAGAAAAAGGTCATGGGAAGGGGCACAAAAAAGGAGGATAATTGCAAGAAACTATTTCAAGTTCCCTACAAAAGACTCTAGTCATGTGCTCTACTAGCCTCTAGATTGACTTGTTGGTTGTGGTTTTTTGCTTTATTCTATTTATGTCTAATGGTTTACATTTTAATAATGTGAAGACTTTAAGTAGTTTGTGTCGCGGGTATATAATGTTCAAACTTTGGTGGTTTATATTATTAGTCCCTGTCGTAAGGCAATAGACTAAAGTTTTCAATAGCTTATTGAGCATTAGTTGAGTTTTGGAAACTGTGCAATGTACAAATATATTGTCAAAAACAATAGTTTTGAACAAATTTCCTAATTACATTGATGTCAAAATTGTAAATTTCTTTTTTACTATTGGTTCCTAACATTTTTGCTAGTAGTCTTTTACTTTTTCATCACAATATTATAAAAAATTCAGTAAATGTGACATTTTTCATTTTACTTTTTCATCTCAATATTATGAAAGATTCAATGAATGTGACAATTGTCATTTTATTGCACAACAAAACAATTTTTACAATGTAATGTGTGCTGCAAGTGGCAACTACATGTCTTTGCATGCTTTGGAGTTTTTCCACTAGTTTTATAATAGCTTCCATATGTTGCACATGCATTCTTCTCAAACTATTGGTGGCACTTCCAGAATAGCTCACCTGTCTTGTTTTCCCTTCTACATTTGCAATACATTCTAATTTTCATGTTCTTTTTAAAGATATCTGAATACCGTCTCATGTATTCATCTCAATGAGAAAGAAGACGCCTTTGTTTCACCAATGTTGATGACGCCCTATGCATCTTACTAGTTGCTTCCGAATGGCTGTTTGAGGAGGGGATTCAAGCTTGTACCCAATATTTGACAGCGGTAAGTTGAACTCCTCGACACAAGCTCAGAATCCAAGACCTTCAATCATCTTTCAAGGTAATTGTCTCCACTGATTTAGCTGAGAGACTTAAAATATTAAAATCTATTTTTGACAAAGAGCTAGAGATGTTGAGAAGCATACTCCCCAAAATGCTTTCTCCAATTCTTAACAAGCCATTTGTTGTGAATTGTGTGCCTCTACAACATATGCAAGAAACTATGAAGAGGCATCTAGTTGCCTATTTGTAGGAAGATTTACATCCGGCTATCCAGAAAACATGCACAAATTTCCTTTTAGAAGAATTCAAAAAGAGAAATGAAAATATCAAATGTAATTCAAAAATCGAAATAATCAAATGTAATTCAGAAATCAAAATAATGGGTTAAGCTTGCAAATCTCTGCTATGGTTGCTGGATTTGATTAGGCCATGTAAAAGGGATTTTTTGAAGCTGCCTTTGAAATTTTTGTTGAACAAGATGAAAGCATTGCTAACATATTAGCACATCTAGAAATCAATTGGGATTGTGGTCCTAAATCAGTGAGGCCATATTACAGGGTTGTGATACAAATCTTAGTCCATACATTTCTTGAGGCTATAGCCAATGAAGATATAATTCTTTCAAGACTCTCACACATTTCTTTCCTGACGAAATGTGTGCCAGTCATGGGATATCTTATTTGTTGCTATGGTCATGTAATCAAGGATTTAGAACACATTGGTTCTCCCTCCTCCTCTAACATTGTTGGGTGTTTAGAATTCAATGAGAGCTTCAAAAGAGGAATTACTAAAATATTAGCAAGCCTTCCAATGATTGATCAGAGCAAGATTTTAGACTCTTTCTCCTAGAATGTTGCAGAATCTGATATTGTTGAGTGGAGGGCCGACTGTTGGTGGATTAATTCGATAAGAATGTCACTCATGGTTGCAAATGGCAGCCACCTACAAATAGAGTGACCAGTTTTACTGGTATTTCCATTATGCAACAGGCATAAAACTAAGTTTTCCTTTGATTAAGGTGGCCCATAACTCCTTCAATCTGCGTGCTAAGGTAGTAGAGAGATATTTTCTAGGATTTGTCCAATGAGACAAATCTAAATTGTGTAGATGCTTTTATTATGCTTTGATTTCAAATAATTCTTTATCTTTGGCATCTGCAAATTATGTTGAATAATGAGTTGCTGAGACTTTTGATATTTGTTATTATTATTTAATATTTATACAAAAGAAGTTAGAAGTCTTCTATTTGTTAATTGGAGTATTTTAATTTTTTTAAATTTATTGTTCAATGTTCTACTTTCATATTTAATATTTTTTCTAAGGTTTTGTAACTATGAAAAAACAAAAAAATTATGTAATTTAATCCTAATAAAAATATCATAGTTTTTTCTTTCCTTTTCTTTTTAATCATTTTTTTATTAAAACTTTTTTTAATCCCTAGCCGTATGGTCTAGGATTAATTATCTTGGCTAAGTTTTTATATTCTAGCAATAAGATTATAAAGCATAATTATTTTGTTATCTAAATGCATCTAAGACAAGTTTTGAGTTTACTCAGGATTGACAAATAAAAAAGGGTTTTGTGTCTTTATTCACTTTTTGAATGAATGAGATAAGTTCTTTTACTGTGGTCAAATTTTTGAGCAAACGAGGCTTCATGTCTTTGGTTCAATAAAAATATCTTCATGCCTTTTATTTTCTGCGTGTCACATTTAGATTTAGTTATAGCAATAATAAATAATTGTCGTTGCTTTGTGGATTATTTAGCCAGATGAGATACACTTCAACATCTAAATAGTTTATTGTTTATCAGATATCATGAAATTTTGAAATCAACCAACAAAAATATATTGCTCTTAGATTGAGATTGTTACAGTAGCATAGTTACATCATGCTAAATTTGAATGAGAATAACACAAACGTAGGATTGGATATTTGCTTCTCCTCTAGGCTCATGCACTAGGATTTAGTGAAAACATCTGAACATTATAAATAAATATTATTAGCACAATGAACAAACTCAGGCTCTTACAAAAGGCTTTAGTGGAAACATCTCTGCATTGTATAAATACATATTATTATCACACGACAAGGACTCAAGCTCTTGCAGAGCTCTTGTTATGCTATGAGACTATTTTTTTGGATTCAATTTTTATCAATTATTATTGTCATCCTTTTCATAGTTGAACTACCTCTGGACTATGTGTTTTAAAGGGATGTCATCCTTGTTTTGTTGTCGATAATATCAAAATAAAATTGAACCAAGTGAATAAGAGGTCATTAGGAAAGGTTGATTCCTTTCAAAATCAAGTGATGCAATGAAGATTAAATTGAGGATGGTTTTGTAGTTTGCAATCAATAATTGGAAACTATATTCATTGGTTTTCTTGGTTGTGTGAGGTTTTACTGAATCTTTATTCTTATGTTGGATCTAGGTTTTTCTTTGTTAGGTTGCATTTTTCATCTTATATACGTTATTATAGATTTTTTCTAAGTTTTGCCAAAAAGTATTCATTCATAATGTTCCATCTAAAATTATTAATGAGATTGATTGTAGGATATTTACAGAAATCAATGCTAATTGATAACATGTTTTGTCTAGATGAGATTGGTAATTAAAAAAATTTTGGATGTAAAAAGATTTTAAGGACATTTGAACCTATCTTGGGTTCCTCAAATCATGATATAAATTGTTATTAGTTTGGACTTTCCCATATTTGTGTAAATATTTGAGGTAAGGAAACAATATTTAGTAGGTTTTTGGACTTTCAAAGGTCATAGGAATCTTTTTACTATTATATCAAAGTTTTGATTTCCTTGGCTTTCTAAACTTTAAAGTCATCACATTATTCCTAGAGTAATGTTCCCTCAAGAACTTGTAATCCTTAAGTCTTGTATTCTCATTATCCCCAATAACCTTGAATTTTATTTTTTTCAAATATTGGATACTCAAAGGTCTTAAGCATATTTGCATCATTATCTCAGAGTTTTAAGTTTCATTAGGATCCAAGACCCTAGAGTATTCACATTATTCCACATTAAGTTCCCTCAAAAACTTGAAATACTTAATTCCTCATATCCTTAAGTTCCTTTAGAACCTTGACTTATATTTAGTAAAATTTAGGAATTTCACAACAAGCACTAACACTTTTGCACAATTATGCAAATAAATACCAAGTTCTCCTAGTTTCTTGTAATCCTAAAGTACCAAATTTCTACATTTCCCTAGGCATGCTTCAAGGTCATAGCTATTTTAGGTCCTCATTTCTTTTTATTCCTATGTGCTTCAAATGCCTTAGTAAATTTTTGCAAACTTGTGGACTGCCAAATCACATTGGAACTTATTCCTATGTTTGAATTTTTTTGTGAGAACCCAAAAACTTAAAAACTTGAATAGACAAGGAATGACTGAATTAAAAAATGATTTCAGAAGGATTCAAGATGGATTTCAAGGCCAATTCAACTTAAATGATCATGACAAAGCTATAAAATCTAATTTTGTGAGGAGAAAAAAAGAAGTTTTATGTGCTAAAAGTTTAACAACTTCATAATTAAAGTTTGTTAGAGTAATAAAGTATTTTCTTATTGATTAAATCATATCGATTTAATTATTAAGCCACTTATTATCTCTAGTTTACTTAAGCTAAACTTTGGGCATATAATAATTAATTCTTTTATTAATTATTATCATGCAACCTAGGTTAGTTACCTGTTAGGGTTTTGATCTCCTTTATAAGGAAGATCTCTCTTTGTAATTATTCATTCACTTTTGATTATAGCAATTTCTCTTTTTTGCTCATCAAGAATGTCTCATCTATGGATTTGGCAATTCCAACCTCCATAGCTTTTGCTTCTCTCTTTTTGTGATAGGTGTTTGCATGCAGGTGATTCTTGGGAGTTGTGGGGTAGATCTTTTATCAACTTCAACATGGTATTAGAACTCCATATCTTCATGCCCCTATTATGTTCTTGAGAGATTTGGCATCAGTTTTCAAATCTATGGCTTTTAGAGGATTTTGTGTTGGATTTGTGGAGGACCTAATTTTTGGGGCACTTTGAGCTTGACTAGACATCACTATTGAGATTAGAGCACTTGAAAACTCCTATTTCCATATAAAATGCATTCAATTTGGATGCTATTGAAATCAGAGGCAAATTTATTTTTGCACCCAGGCCATTCTGACCTAAGCACACATCTCAAGGTAGGACTTTTATTATTTTTCCAAAATAATAAAAGATTTATTTCTTTTGTAAGTGGTTTGGTTGCAGTTTCAATTTGCACAAGCACTTTTTATGGGTAGTCTTCAATTTTAACATTGCCATTGGTGATTTGGCAGATTGATGGTGAGTTGGCAAAAATTGTGGTGTTACATTTTCCATGCTCCTTCTTGGATACTCCTCTCCTCCCTTTCCCATGGTGCTCAACATTTTTGGTGTGGCTTTTAGTGGAGGGATGTTTTTGGAGATAGCACTTGAAGCACATGTCTTGGTGCATTGACTTGGGCCTCATTCACTTAATTGGCTCCACGTGGCTTGCCTAAACCTCTGGGCCTTATTTTGTGGGATCTGCCCTCTACCTCGAGCCTTGCCCTCCATCTTGGGTTCTCTTTGAAGGAATTTGAATCTTTTTTAAAGGCGCACCACTATTGTCTTTGGCCCTTCATGTGCTTTATTGTGCCACGTCAACCCATTTTTTATGGGAAGCACCTTCTTCAACAAAACTTTCATGCCTTGGAGACTATGGAGATTTTTTGAGGCATGTAGTGGTCTTTTTGGAGATTAGCTTTATTATTTTTAGCTTGATTTTTGGTCCTCACATCTAGGTTTATGCATCATTCACATGTGTACACTCACCAAAAATTGTGCCTTCTCTGCCTATCCCATCTTGGAATTGATTATTTTGGGCATGTCCTTGGGAGAAGTGATCTCTTTCTTGATTAGTCTTTTAGACCACCACACATGCATCCACATGACTTGTGCGTAAAATGTGTTCCATGCCCAATCTATGGGTCTCGTGATTATTGGATGGTGTGATCATTGGATGGTGTGATTATTGGATGACATAATTGTTGGACAATTCTTTTTGGTTTCTTGAGCATGACTATGTGGTGGTTTTGTGTTAATTCATTGACATTTTTTCTTTGCATGATGATCTCTTGGTGGTATGGGCAATATTTAAGAGGATTGCATAGGACTTTAGGCTCCTCAAACCAAGTGTGCCGATTAGATCACATGCATGGTCTTTGGTTTCTTACACCAGTTTCAAGCCTCTTTTTGGTAGGCTTTCTCAACTTCAAAATCAAGTGGTTTTCTCACTCATATATGGTGGTTCCTTACCTCGTTCAATGTAACACCTACCTTGGCGCACACATGTAATTTAGTGTTGATTAGGCCTTCATCGATGCCTAAGTTGTGTTTAGTGCCAACAACTTTGAAAAAATATATATTGGATGAGTTTTTTGGGATCGTGAACATAGTTTGAAATACTACATTAGTGTCCACTTTGGAGATATTTTTTGGCACTATCCATGTTTCTAGTTAACTAGTTCTTTTCTAGCAACTTTTTTCGGCACTAGTCATTTTTACGGACTTTGTTTTCCACATGCTATTTTGGCCACTGGATTTGTTTCTTTGGCACCAACTCTTTTACTGGCGACTTTCTGACATCTTTGTCTTGTCATCGACAATTGAATTTTTTTTCTAGTAGGGGTCATTTTCTAGCATTTTCTTTGCCTCAATGGCCATTTGCTCATCACTTGTTGACATTAGCACTGCATCGACATCTCTTGTCACCCCTTTAGGCCTTTTTTGGACCTACCTTCAATTGTTTGCTCATATCTTAGGCATACAAACTCCATTTTTTGCAAAAATTATATCACCGAAATGTTCATTCTAAGACCGTCACTATGGTATAGTTAATATTTAGTTTTGATGTTTTTTTATGGCTTTTTCTGCTATCAAAGTTAGGGGTTCCTTTTTGCACTCCTGGAGACATATCTTGAGCATCCAATCTTTGATTTGAGAATTCTTTATATCATTGGAAAGGTCTTTCCAAGCTCTTTACAATGATGCTAGTTGTTTCTCCAGCTTCTGCTTCAGGCACATTCTATTTAGTTCTTTGCATTTTTGCATTTTGGTGGTTATCTTGGTTGTTTTAGATCTGGGGATTGATTTCATTGATTTAGATGATTCGTCATGGGTTTCTACTATATGTTGTATCAACCTCATGTCTCTTTTGGTTTGTTTTGACATTATTTGAAAGCATTCTTACATACACATTGAGATAAAGTGCCATATTGCATCTATATTTTCATTTCAAAAGTTTTGCCTTGTTTTTCCTTTTGATATGAGAAGTTTTATTCTAAAGACACTCATACAAATTATTGTATTATTGGGATTCTCCATATCTTGTGCCTTATTTTACATACACTACTTTGATTAAAATGCCATAAGGGGTTGATGTTTTGCCTTTGTTTGTCATCTTCCTTTATCTAGTGAGTTTCCCTTCTATGACATTAGCCTCATGACATGTCTAAGATTGATCATCTCAGTACACACATATGTATTCTTTTGTGCATCTTGATCATGGTTCCTTGACATGCAGATCATTTGGCCCACTTTTCCAGTTTCTTGTCACTTCGCCCTTGTCTGCATTAGGGGGGCTTATTATTTTGTTTCTTATGCTTCCCTGGTTAGATGGAGTGAGCTATGTATTCAATTTTTGTTCCTATGTACTAGGTGGATGTAGTGGCTGGGTACCTATGCATTTTAGTGAGATGGATTATTTACCATATAAACACTCTTATCTTCATTCCTACTTTGGTTGCAACCTTCCATGTTTGACTGATCATCTCTTCAAGCTTTGGTGTTTCATGCCATTTGTATCTTTGAGTTCAATTGTTTGCCTTTGTGTGCCTCTTGATTCAATGCAGATTATAGTCTTCTTTACCTGGTTAGGTTCTATTTTAGTGGAGGTTCTTTAGATCAACAATTACTTTTGATAGAGCTTTGTAACTTCTATATGTTGTAGTGGTGTTCTTCATGATCATCTTTTGTTCCTATATGCTAGGAGATTCTCTTCTTTATTCCTTCACTAGTTCTTTTCAACATTATTTCCATCTCTTTCTGGAGTAGGGTTTTTCCCATGTGGTTTTCTATATTTCTTCTATTTTTAGAGATTTGGTTGTGCTTGAGTACCTCATTAGGCCTTGTTGTCGAGACCCAAGTTTACTTTTAGTAATAGTTTTTAGGTTTTTAGCTACTCCCTAAGTTTATCTTAAAGGAGGTGTTAGAGTAATAACACATTTTCTTATTAATTAAATCATATTGATTGAATTATTAAGTCACTTATTATCTCTAGTTTACTTAAGCTAAAATTTGGGAATATAATAATTAATTATTATCATGCAACCTAGGTCAGTTACCTATTAGGGTTTTGATCTCCTTTATAAGACCGACTTCTCTTTGTAATTATTCATTCACTTTTGATTATAAAACTTTCTCTTTTTTTCTCATCAAGAATGTCTCATCTATGGATACGAGAATTCCAACCTCCATAGTTTTTGCTTCTCTCATTCTGTGATAGGTGTTTGCATGTAGGTGATTCTTGGGAGTTGTGGGGTTGATCTTTCATCAACTTTAACAAAGATTATATGCCTTCAGTATTAAAATTTATGCTATATTTTAATGAATGGAAATAAATGAGAAATAAAATATGCTAACTCTCACTATGGGTATAAGAAAATTCATAAGAAAATGAGATCATGAATATATTTTGTTATTCTGTCTTGATGGTATGGGTATGATGATGAAATGAAAAAGAGTTTGGTTGATAGTACTTGGTTAGATTCATTACTCTAGGATAGTCTTAATTTTTTTTTAAAAGTACCTAAAGATCTTCATTGAGATTTCTATATATACATTATATCAATTTGATTTATCTTGATCATGTAGATGTGATAACTCTCACTTGTTTTTGTATTGAGGATATATTCAAAGATGACTATTAAATGAAGAAATCATCTATATATCAAGAGATCAAAATTATTACTTTAAAATTTTAAGTTATGATATTAGGTATCCACCTTGATGAATACAAGATTAAAGAAAAAATTCAAGTGAACAGTAGATTCCTAGTTATGATTGAGTCATCAACATTTCTTCCTAGATTTTTTTGTTGGAATTGATTGAGTGGGAATTTCATGTAATGTGTTTGGATATGACTTCAAATTTGATGCTATACAAGAATATATCTTTTCATTGCTAGAACCTACATAATATGATAAAGAGAAAAATAATCAATGATACAATCAATATTAATGAATAATTATTTATGTTTATAATGACTATAAGTTGTAATAATTTAATATATCAAACTACTATCATGTATTAGCAATAATTGTAGTACACTAGCTTAGTAATATTAAAATATTTCTAATGAACATGTGCATGAGTATTGCCAAGGCGAAAGGAAAATCTAGATATTTATGATGTGCATTGGTGCTCAAATTACAATATAACCTACATTAGTTTTAAACATGCTAATATTTTATAATGATCTTGAGATGGATAAAGGATTAAAGCTTTATTCCATGGGGTCAACTTGCTTGCTTTAGTCCTCTATGACAAAGAAAGGGAAAAGAGGACATTCTATTACTAATATCTTCTATATTATAATTACACAAAGGCATCCCTTTTCTGAGGTTTCAAAATGCCATTTTAATATCAACGATTAGTATTCATTAATATAGGATGCAAGATGATTGAACTAATATCAAGCATTAATTTCATAACATCAAAATAGACATGTTGAATATGTGATTCCTCACAAATGTAGTCCTTTAGAATATTTTAATACATTTGTCATTGAGTGTTTTCATAATACAATGTCCAATTTGAAATTCTTTTCACATCACATGAAAAGTGTACTCCTTTACAATATTTGAGTACATTTCTCCTTGTTGTTGTTTGCATTTTTTTAAGGTGAATTTAGATTGCCTCATCATCAATCGAATAAGTGCCTCACATTTTCCTGCACCTGCGACAAGTTTCATCACTTGTTTGTTTAATATAGGCTCTATAATGGTGACTCAGAATGGAATCAATATAAACACTCTACATTTTACTGCATATGGGACAGGTTTCAAATTCACCCCAATTTATGTTTGCACCCTTTAAAGTCTTCTGTCTGTTACCTCCTGTTCTTTAGAATATGTTTGCAATTTCCAAGTTTTCATTGCTTTCTCTTCGATTGCTTACATTTCATGCAATAATGAATGAACTAGATTTTCTTCCCCTAAAATATTTTTGATTAATTAAATTAGTTGCTTTATTTGACAAATTTCTCTCTTTCTCTCTTTTGTTTTTCATTTATTATTATTATTGAAGTTGTAAGAATTTGCTTGGTTTTATCTAGATGATGGCTCAATAATTGATTGGGATACAATGAGAACGACCTTTGAGACAAGGTTCAAAACTATGGAAGATAAACATGCCTTGTTAACATAGTTGACTTCAATTAAAAAGAAATCCACCATGAGTATAGAGATTTTTTTGCCAAGTTCAATAAGATTATTAGTAGAATTCTAACTGCTAATAGACCTACAACCAGTAATTTGAAAACCTTCTTTATCAGTGCGATGCCTCTAGATGTCAATTATGATTTTAGAAGAGCACATCCCATGGATTTAGTGGATGCACAAAAGAAGGCAATTGAATTTGAAGATGATTTGATTTCCACGGGAAAATGGAAGTGAGAACTTCAAACTAAAGGAAGTTCCAGTAATACTACATCATTTGATGAGATGATTCAAAAATTGTTGAATGAATTGATAGCAGTAAAAAGACAATTACCTGGATTCAATAATTCTTATTAGTAGAATTATCAAAATTTTCTAGAGAAGAAAAATGACATAAAATATTCATAGCCCACAGGCTCACAACCTAGGTTGAAAATTGAAGTAGCACCAAAGAAAGGAAACATGTGCGTCTTTCACTTGACCACAGATCATGATAGTGAGAGTTGTTCGAAGGCTACTCGTATGATGCAATTATTATCTACCAATGAATTGAACACTGCAATTCCTTGTCCAGAGTCTGATTCATATTCAAATGGTGTCTTTGGAAATTTATTTTTAGAATATGAATCTGATTCCAAACCAAAAGGTGAATGTTATGCAACCATTGATGGAACTTCATATACAGTGCTTACTCAGGGCCAAAGACTGAAGAATCAATCCTCCAATCATGCTCACAAGAATGATTCCAATCCTTTGGCAAGTAATGTGCATACTGATAAAGGAATATACACTTCAAAAATGGGTAAGGACAAAATACCTTTTGATTTCATTAAATTCTGTGAAGAATCAAACATTCAAATTTCCCCTATAGATTATTTGAAGTCTCACCCTTCTGAGTTAAAAAAATGGTAGACCGATGTAAAGGGAACACATCAGATTTGAATCATAGTGTGACAGTTGAAAAAGGAGATGAAACCTTGACATTTGGCCTATTTAATCACAAAGGTTCTACTATTTTAGCAACATCTCCTAGGAAAAAACTTGACCCATTTTATAGCTCATTATATATCAATGGGTGCAAACTAAGCAATTGCATAATAGATTTAGGTGCATCAGATAATGTTATGCCATATTTTGTAGCTAAAGCCCTAGGTCACAATCTTACTAAAATGCATGGGAGGTGTTATTCTATGGATGCCAAACAAGTCCCTTTGCTTGGGCAAATCAAAGATGCTCAAGCAACCTTGGCCTCAAATCCATAGAAGAAACTCTTATTGACTATTCTAGTAGTAGATATTCCAACAAGCTATGGATTGCTTTTAAGCAGGAGTTTCTACCGGGACTTAGGAGGGGAAATTAAAATGGACTGGTCCTAAGTAGTCATACCTATTGGGAATAAGAAAGTCAAGTTAGAACCCGAAGAAAAGAAAAAATTCATGGTTCTAAAATTAGATGATCCTAAAGCCCAAATCCTCTATCAAGAGCTAGAATTTGGCAACTACATGTCATTTACTGAAGACGCTCTAGGTGAAAAAAGAGATGAAGATCAAAGCAAAGGAATTATGAATGGGGACAAAGATGTAACAAGCATATGGACACTTGAATTTGATGGAAGTTGTGCCTCCTTAGGGTCTGGCATAGGTGTAGTGTTGATACCTCCTGAGGGAGAACCTGAGCCCTTGGCTTTCAAATTAGAATTTGGGAATATGAATAATATTGCAAAGTATGAGGCTTTGTTATTGGGGATAATATTAGAAAAAGAAAGAGGAGTAAAGATTTTGAGAGCTTGAGGTGATGCAGAACTCATTGTCAAGAAAATTAAAGGATAATATTCTATCAAAAATCACAAGTTAAAGAATTATAGAAATAGAGTTTGGGATGAAATAGAAGGTCTAGATGCCTTTTCTATTGAAGCTGTGCCAAGGGAGATGAACACCAAAGCTGATTCTCTAGCAGTTTCTACTTCTTTGCTACTTCCCCACCTAGAATTCAAGGATAAGAAATACTAGATTTAAATTGTGTATTGAGCTTCTGTTCCAGACAATGTAGAGTCCTGGCAAGTTTTTGAAGATGACAAGAGCTTACGACTGTTCCTAGAAAATGACAAATCCAATTCTACACACGAATCCAAGGATGATAATCATGAAAGCTCTGATGTTGAGAAGAATCAAAATGATAAAGTTCAATTGCAAGGTAATATCATTCTCCCATACTTTGTAGCCTTGGAAAAAATGTTTAATAGACATGATGCCTACATAAAGTAGAAGAAGGTAGAAAGGGGACCTACCATTAGAGAGTATGAAAGGGGTAAATATCAGAGACACTCATGATCCTAAAATGATCAACGTTGGAAAATGTTGTTCATCTAAAGAAAAGGAAGTTGTGAAACGACTCTTCATGGAATATAGGGATGTTTTTTCTTAGAGTTACAAAGATCTAAAAAGTTATCAAGGTGGGGAGGTAAAACATCAAATTCCACTCAAACTTGATGCAGTTAATTTCTGGCAGAACAAAGGAATTATAATCCTAAAGTCACAGATGCCATTTTTCGGAAGGTAGATAACATGTTGAAAGAAAAAATCATCTACCCCATCCATCACTCCAACTGGATAGCTAAAATAGTACCAGTCAGAAAGAAGAATGGAAAAATATGGATTTGCGTTGATTTTTGCAATTTGAACCAGGCATCTTTGAAGAATAAATTTTCCCTTCCCAATATGGATTACTTATTACAAATAGTGGCTAGATCTGAAATGATGTCTATGCTTGACGAATTTTTAGGTTACAATCAAGTAGAGGTAGAGACCAACACAAGACAAGATTTACCAATCCTTGGGGTACATTTGCATATCATAGAATGCCCTTTGGACTCATCAATGCTGGTGCCACATTCTAGAGATGTATGAGCAAAAAAATTGCTAATCTAAAGGACTGGATTATAGTTATATACTTGGATGACCTCACCATATTTTCAAAAAAGAGAAAAGATCACATGGAAGATTTAAGGAAAGTCTTATAGAGATGTCGAGAACATGGAATCTCACTCAATCCAAAGAAATCAGTTTTCTGTGTGATAGAGGGAAAGCTCCTTGGTCATATAGTGTCTCAAGAGGGCATTAGAATTGATCCGAATGAGTAAAGGCCATTCAAAAGTTAAGCCTACCCTCAAAAAAAATAGGGGTTAAGTCATTCTTTGGGTAGGTGAACTTCCTCAAAAGGTTTGTACCAGATTTCATAGAAACCACTAAACATATTGTGGATATGATGAAGGGAAATTCAAATTTCAAATGGAATGAGGTGAGAAAGCAGGCCTTTCAAAATATAAAAATGGCTATTGCTAATGCCCCAATGTTGAGTCACTCGAATTATAAGTGAGACTTCCTCATCTACTGTTATGCTTCTAAACATACTTTATTAGCAATACTTATGCAAGACAATGATGAAGGTGTACAAGCCCCAATAGCTTTCATGAGCATACCCCTAGAAAATCATGAATTGAAATACTCATAGATAGAGAAGCACGTTTTTGCAGTAGTCAAAGCACATAATTTTTTTTGGTTCTATATCTTGCATTCACATTTTGTCATTTATGTCCTAGATGTAGGTGTCAAAAGTGTGTTGACACAACAAGATGTAGGTTGTAATGCTAGAGGAGCATGGATAGCAAAGACACAAGAATATGATATAGAAATTAAGCCTACCAAGCTAGTAAGGGGTAACGTATTGTGTAAAGCAATTGCAGAAAAAAAGATCGTTGAAGAATCAGAAGAATTAGAAGAAAAACAACTAATGTTGGCAGTAGGTCTTCATGATTTGTGGTTTGAAAATATTACTTATCTACTAACATATGGAGAATGTTTGGAGGGCCTAAATGCAAGAAAAAGAAGAGATCTTAAGTTGAAAGTAGCTAAGTACGTAATTTGGGCAAACAACAACAAGAAAAATTGTTAAAAACATGTGTAGACAAACAACAACAAGAAAAATTGTTGAAAACATTTCATGATGATGCTTGTGGAGGGCATTTTTCATCCTCAGTCACAGCTTCTAAAATATTGAGACATTGCTATAATTGGCCTGGGATGTTCAAAGATGCCTATTCCTAGGTAGCAAAGTGTGAAAAATGTAAGATGTTTGCCAGAAATCCTCAATTGGTTGCTCTGCCATTAAGGCCTATCATCATTGAAGGACCCTTTCAAGAATGGGGTCTTAATTTTATTGGTCCTATTAGTTCGACATCCAGTACTGGCGACCAGTACATGATAACTACAATCGATTACTTCACTAAGTGGGTGGAAGCCAAAGCGACCAAGAAAACTACTTTTGAAGTAGTGTGTGAATTCATTAAGGAGAACATACTAGTTAGATTTGGTGTTCCTATCAAATTAGTGATGGATAATGTGACCTACTTCTCTTCAATTGAGATTACTAATTTTTTCTTTGAGTATGGAATTACTGTTAGTCACTCATCTGATTATTTACCACAAGGAAATGGTCATGTTGAGTCTAGTAACAAGAATTTGATAAATATTGTTAAGAAGTTGGTCTCAGACAATCAAAAGACTTGGCACAAGAAAATTCATGAGGCACTGTGGGCAGATAGGGTGACACCTAAAAGAGAAATTGGCATATCTCCGTTTGAATTAGTAAATGGGATTGAAGCTAATCTACCATTACCTTTAGAATTGGCTATAAACAAACTCAGAACAATGATCAAAGATGATATCTATAAAGATGGTCTAGAGAAGAGAATTTTGTATCTGAGCAAGCTTGAAAAGGAAAGAAAAGAAATGGTGGATCACATCACACAACACCAGATGTAGGTGAAGGATCCATTTGATAAAAAGGCCAAACCATAGAAATTCATGGTAGGAGACAGTGTGTTACTCTAGGATAAGTAAGGTGCTCCAAAAGGTATGCATAAAAAGTTTGACACCTTATGGAAAGGTCTGTTCAGAATTCATCAGGCATTTGAGAATAATTCCTTGAAATTGGCTTATGGAGATGGTGAAGTACTACCTCTAACCTATAATGGTCAGGATTGTAAGCTTTATAAAATTGCAAATTGAGAACAGGTAACCCCTGTATTGTATTATACTTAGGTTTAGTTTCTTTTTGTGTTTCCTAGTTAGTTTCTCCCCTTCCCTTTGTTTTCCTATTTTTCTCTTGTTTTTGTTTCGTTGTGATCACCATCTTTTATTTTTGCAAAACTAGAGATTTTGAGTTCCTTGCTTGGGTATGCTCTACCCAAGTCCCCAGTCAGAGCTAGTTGTTGCACCTCTTTTCATCCTATATCCATTTTACAAAAATAGAAAATTTCATGTCTTAATTTGGTCTAGGTATGTCCAAGTCTAGTCTTTCCTCCTTAGGTGAAAATATTCTCCATCAGATTTCCCATCTTTCCCTTCCCTCACATTTCATGGACAGGTGGGTTTCTCCTTGATGTCGTATGGGTAGCTTAGTACCTTATTTGATGGAGATTCTTGTGTTTCATGAAGTTATCCCCAAAACTAGATTTGTTCATGACTTGTCTTACTTTTTCCCATGAAGGAATGACACTTGTAGAAAATCAATGATCGCCTTCTCCTTGACGGGCTTTTAACCCATGAAGGTGATTTCCCCCAATGGTTAACAAATGAAGATCATGGATCAAAAAAAGAAGATAACAAGTTATTTTATGGAAAATCTTTGTTTCATTGTAGTATTTTACTTTGAAAAAAACTTGGGATTCATTGTGATGCTTAAAATCATCTTAGGTGGAAAACCAGAAGATGACTTCTCCTTGGGGGGCTTACGACCCATGAAGTCCATTTTCTATCAAAAACAATTGTGAAGGAAAGAAGTAAGGAATTGGGCCCTCTTTCAACTTTTGTAGTCCTTTTGTGTTTTCCAAACTTAGAGAAAATGTTAACTCAAGAGTTGGAAGGAAAATAAAGCTTGAGCAAAAAATTGAAGATTGCCTTCTCCTCAATGGGTTTTCAACCCATAAGGGTGATTTTTTGCATTCATAGAGAAATCAACTTTTTAGATAGATTTGGTTCACAAATTACACACAAGGCATCTCAAGATGTTAATAGAAATAATCTAACCACTCTTGGGAAGGTATATTGGATAGAATGTGGCTAAGTGGATATTTCCTCATGGAGTACTCTGTTCTTAATTTTTTGAAACTGAATGGAAAATGAGAAGGTAAATATGAAAGGAAGGAAAGTTACCATTGGGCCAACATAAATAGTGAAAAGAAATCAAAACGCCCATTAGAGACTCTCACATTTACTAATTCAATGGATTTATGCTTTAATTCATTCGTGTGGCACAGATCTTGAAAATTAATGGGTGAATTAAGATTTCTATATAGAGGGAAACATAGCAGTTTTTCAAATTACTACTTTTTCTTGAACTGTTATGTTGTTGAATTGCACAACATTTTCAAATCTCTTATACTTGCAAATTCTATCCTTTGTGCTTCCATCAAGTTCAAAGTTTCGATTCACTTCTTCCTCAGATAAAATGGCAACCAGATTTGCTAGGTTTGACAAACTTAATGGGATCAAATCCACATTGTATAGTTTTATAGATACCTCACTTTGTTTCTATGACATGTAAGATTTTCAAAGGAGGCTGAGGTCAGAGCCAATTCATCCTATAACTAAGAAGCTCTGAGGAAGTGAGCTAGTGGAGGCAGCTGGGTTTCTGGTGGCAGTTCAAGCTCTTGAATTGATTGTTGAATGCATTAATCACTACAACTCGGATACTAGACAAATTTTGCTGCTTGATCATACAGTTCTAATCTCTATTGATTGGTAAAATTGTAGTAAATTACCTTCAAGTTCCAAAATGGGAGGAGTTTTCTGAGTTGACAGTAGGAAGAGCAATGTCTGAGTTCTCCTTGAAGAAAATGGTGTGGAGAAAAAAAATTATGAGATCCTGGTTTCAAAAGCCGCAGGGCACCAAGAGTAAGGCTCCTAAAACTCTATTCGACATTGATCTCAAGCCTGAGATTGTAGACATTTTGGTTCTCTTGCATAGATTGAAAGGTGAGGTAGAAGCACTTAATTTTGTTGAAAAGTATTTCTTTTTGGTGCAAATTATCTATTCAAATACACAATATATTGATTGAGCCTATGAGGTAAGTGAGCATCTGTCCAGAGCCCTTACCATTGTGAAGTTTTACAACACCTTTTATATGTCTTTTTTTGATTTATATGCTAGCTTCTCTACAATTGTGGCTAGGTCTTCCTAGAATAGAGAACTTTCTTGATGATGTGAAAAAGCTATGAGTTCTATCCATGTTTGCAATTGCAAAATAGTTATGCAAAATATGTCAAGGTTAATGATGCATTTATGATGAGAATTTGTAGGGAACTCCAAGGATGCCAGGAGAGGAGGTTCAACCTAGAGGTAATGACAACTATTAGTCAGTTTGGTAGCTATTTTATCTAGTTCTCATCCTTCTCATATTTGTGTCTTGTAGCTTTCGATGGATTTCCTTTGAAGTTGCCCAAGTATCCTAGTGATATGATCGTGCTAATAAAGCTCGTGAGGTAGGCAATCTAGGTGGATGTGTTAAGCACAAGCCTAAAGAAGAAAGGGTATGAATTCCCTATGAAGGTTGGAGCTTATAGTTTCAAGTCTCACTCTGATGCAAAAAATATGCTCAAAACATTCGAGACTAAATATCAATTGGAGGCATATGAGGTTGTGAGACCTATGTTCGACTTGAATGGGTATGCAAGAGATGTGTTGCAAATTGGGAGCATGATCAAACATGTTACCATTGTCGAAGGCTATTGGGAGGATTGTAGAGATGAGCTTGAAAGAAGAGATCGTGCTTTCGCTAGGCTCACAGTGGAGCAAATTAAAACATATGGTATCAAATTTGATGTAGAATTCTTGGAAGACAATGGCCAAAATATGTATAGTAATACATATTTAACTAAGTTGAGGGGGATTTGTATTATTTCAGAGCCTTATGTAGATGTTGAGGAGAATTTTGATATCATGATGGCTAGGATCATTAAGAGAACATGGAAATGGGTTGAATGGAAAACCAAGAGGAGCCAGAGAAAAGGTGCAACCACTCAAGCTTCTCTAATAGCTACAACACCTTCTTCATCTTAGATTGCCACACCAAACATAATAATAGTTGTCACTAAAGGGCTAGCTCAACCTTCAGGTGGATGTGATCAACTTGTGGACAAGAAATTCTCCATAGCCAAGACCTGTCATGATGGTTCCCTCCCAGTCATTGGAACCCAGACTAGTACTGAAGAAAAGAAGATGGAGGAGCCAAAGGATAACATGACCACCTCAATTCCATCCCCCTATGTCACACCAGTTCCATCACCTCATGTTTCTCCAATTCCTTTTCCGCATATTACTCTAGTTCCCTCTCCTCATCATAGTCCCATTCTGCCAGCAAGTGCTACACTTTTACAACCAAGTGGTTCTTCAATACAGATAGTAGACTTAGGGGATGGAAAGAGCAATAGTGGTGAGTCTACTAAGTTTGATGAAGCAACAAAGAAAACTCCAGAAGTAGATAAAGGTCAAAGTTCTTCTAAGCTCATCTCTTGAGATCCAAAGAATCCTTTCTCTTCGATTTCCATGATAGCCACTCCAACTAAGAGGAAGATGTTTAGGTATTGATTCCTGGTTGGAGGATACTCTAGAGAGAGAAAGGAAAAGTAAAGATGAAAGCACTTCTGCTAAAGACAATGTATCTCTCACAATCTACTCTGGATCTACATTGACAAAAGTAGAGAAGTAGAAAACCTTGTCCATACTTGGGCAAGATCCAGAAATAGGTCACCTAACAATGGAGATCACCAAGCCCAACAAAGGAGGGAGGATTGAGGACATGACTGTCAATGATTTTACTCTACACTTTGTGGATCTTGGAGAAGCTAGGCATGACACCAAAGTTGGCTTGTGGAAGTCAACCAACAAGGTGATTGAGGGGCAATTAGAAAGTCTATAGTTGTCCAAGACCAAAATGAAGGCTAAGATAGAAGAATTGAATAAGTTCATTAGACAACTAGTCACTCTATTGGTAGCTATCTCTGGAGTACCAGTAACCAAAAACCCTACTACTACTGAAGTTCAAGCCCTCATCTCTCAACTCCAAGAAGATAGACATTTTGGTTGGTAAAGAATGGATTGAGAAGCTCAAATCAGAAGGAGCCACTATTGTAGAGTAGATTGGTAATGTTATCTTAAGGTTGGAAATAGAAAAAGATAACATCATATCAAATAGCAATACTCTGGTTGAAGAAAGGGTGAAGTGTGATGATTGTATCTCCCTCTTGAGGATGATCATCGAGATGAAGGCCGAGGAAGCGGTTGAAGCAAAAATCTTGCCAAAGGGAGACAAACCTCTATTTGAGTGGCTTCAAAGTATGCAATTCAAGACTGAGATGATCTAGTCAGCAGAGAAAGGGCTTAAAGAAACAGAGGATAAAGTAAAGAAGACACAAGACAAATGATTTGAACTTATGAAGGGACTAATACAGATTCCCAGACTAGTGGTCAAGGAAAAGCACTTATTGGGATCAATGTCATGAAGGATAATTTTTCCAAATTTTTGGATGGTTTGTTTGATATATCTTCCCATAGTCAAAATAGGGTTGCTGAACTCTAGGGATTTAGCGGATGCATACACATGGCCACAGAGAAACTACCAAATCAACTAAATGCGATAAAGGAGTTAGCTAGAGAACATTCCAAATGGCTCTTAAGGTATACCAATATCCACATGCCTAGGTGTGAAGAGCTCATCCTGATCATAGTTGCTGCCAAGGCCCATAGAACAAAAGTAGAAAAGGAGAAGAAGTCAAAGTGATTCACATTCTACCTTTTCTTTTGTTTTCTTTTGTAATTATTGAAAGGTGACAAATTGGTGCCTTACCATTTGTCAATCTTGAGAAGATGAACCGATTGAACTTCTATTGTAACGGTCATCTCAAAACTATATATGTATGAGATTGAAAGATTAATAAAAGGTCGGCAAATTTTTGGTGTGAAGTAGTTTTATGTTGCAGACACAATTGAATGGTATTTTATATCAATTATTTTCTATTCCAATTCTATTAGATTTAGTCTTATGTTTGAATTGAAGAGAGGAAAGAACAGAGTTTCATTCCCCTGTTTCAAAACAACGAATGAATGTGATAAGTAGTGTCATTGTTCATTCAAAAAGAGATCCCTTTAGCACTCTTCATTTGTTAATTGTAGTTCAGATTTGTATTAACCTAGCTCTAACTTAGCTCTGTACTAGTTATTACTCAGTTAAGCTTTGTGAATTCATAAGATGTGTGGATTCATAAACTTGTTTAGATATTTAAATTTTTTTAGTTGCCCAAGTTAGATTCTATTTAGGTCTAGCTTGGTTCTACCTCTTCTATTCTCAAGTCAAGAACATATCCTAAATTAGTTTAGGAGAAAAACATAATTTATTTCAAATCTATTCCAGGGAGCTATACCTACCAATTTAGAGAAAAGCCAATTCATCCATAAGTGGCTTTTCAATTAGTTGTAACTAGATATTGTTCCAAGTTTGGGCATTTAAGAGTTATAATTAAAAAGAACAAATCTATTTACCAACACACTATGGCGATATATGCATGTGGACTAGACTGATGTAGTGACCTCTTGTTGCAACTGTCAATAGAACCCCACGTGTCCAAATCTGTTGAAGCTCTATCGTTGGTGTCACTATCAGTTTCCACACAATATGATGTGTAGAGAGGATTAGATGATAATCTAGGTGAACTTTCCTCAAAGTGTACATCCTTCTCCACAAAAATATGATGGGTCTTTGGATCCAAAAGTCTGTATGCCTTCACATTGTCTTCATGACCAATGAAAGTACAAGGCTGAGGTGAGTGTGGCTTGCATCCCCTAGAAGATCTGTTTGCCCAGGTAGGACAACTGAAGACTCTAAAGTGTGTCACAATAGCTTTTCTGCTGCACCATGCCTCAAAAGGAGTCTTGCCATCTAAGGCTAGATGAGGAGATCGATTAAGAATGTGAGTAGCACTACTAATCACTTTGACTTCAAGTGATGGATCTAGAGACTTGGCCTATATCATGCAACTTACCATGGACTTAAGAGTGTGGATCCTTAGTGTTGCAACATTTATCTTATGCAGACTACATGTTGGTGGATTTTGAAGATCAATTCCCTCAAGTTTGCAAAACTCTTTAAGTCTTGTGTTCACATATCTACTTTCATTGTCTCAAAGAATGGTCTATCTCCTTAGCTAATGAAGAACTCCTTTGCAACTACTGATCATAAGTATCGATAATCACTTCAACCTGTAATGATCGATCATGTAGAGGATGAACAAGAGGGTTAGATGGAGCCCTCATGACAATTGAAGGAGGTGTTGCTGCATCAAGAAGAAGAGGCAGATCATTAATACTGTTCCCAAAATATGTCACTGATGTTGGACCCAGAAGACTGGATGTACCCTGCTATGCTGGACCTATCACTATGGTGATATATGCATGTGGACTAGATTGATGTAGTAACCTCTCGCTACAACTGTCAATAGAACCCCACGTGTCTGAATTTGTTGAAGCACTATCACTAGTGTCACTATTAGTTTCCACATGATATGATGTGCAGAGAGGATTAGAGGATAAGCTAGGTGAACTTTCCTCAAAGTGTACATCCTTCTCCACAAAAATTTGATGGGTCTCTAGATCCAATAGTTTGTATGCCTTCACATCGTCTTCATAACCAATGAAAGTACAAGGCCAAGGTGACTATGCCTTACATCCCTTGGAAGATCTATTTTCTCAGACAGGACAACTGAAGACTCTGAAGTGTGTCATAATAGGTTTTCTATCACACCATGCCTCAAAAGGAGTCTTTCCATCTAAGGCTGGATGAGAAGATCGATTAAGAATTTGAGTGGCACTACTAATTACTTCGACTTCAAGTGATGGATCTTGAGACTTGGCCTGTATCATGCAACTCGCCATGGACTTAAGAGTGTGGATCCTTAGTGTTGTAACATCTATCTTATGCAGACTGAATGCTAGAGGATTCTAAAGATCAATTCCCTCAAGTTTGCAAAAGTCTTTAAGTCTTGTGTTCACATATATGCTTTCATTGTCTATTCTTAGAACTTTGATGGCTTTCCTTGATTTTAGCTCAACATGAGTCTTGAAGGCTAGAAACTTGTCCAACACTTGATTCTTATGATGAAGAAAATAGACCCAAGTGTACCTTGAAAAGTCATAAATGAAGGCAAGTATGTAGTGACCCTGGCTGTCTACTATTATTGCAAAAGGTCACACTAATACCATGTGAACCATCTGAAGAACAACTAGTGCTCTTAAAGACTTCCCTTTATGTAACTTCTCCTCTAGATGCATATCCACTAAACCTATTAAACATTCACCTATGGAAAAGTTGATTGTTGGTAGACCTTTGACCATTCTATTTGTGCAAAGTTGCCAAAGATAGCAGAAGGAAAGATGTCCATACCGTTCATGCCATAATTTGATGTTTGAATTTGATTGAGATAACAAGGCCTATGAAGGAGAGCACAAAATGGGAGAAAGAGTACAACATTTTTTCATGATTCACTTTCCCCACTACAACTATAACGTAAAACCTAGACTCTCACTCAAAAAGAAATAAGAAAAATTCCATCTATTTGATATGCACATTACTATGAAAGGTTCAAAGGAATAAGATCATTGCAGAAAAATAAGACAACTCACCAGGGAAGACACAATGATACAAGGTGAACATAAGCTTTCCACATGAGATCAATAGGATTAATGATAATTAATTTAAAGTGGTAATTTTTTTTAAAAATCATGCATACAAGACATTTGTTTAAGTGACTAAGGACATGTGTCTTGGAGATTGGGTCACATTTTAGATATTGGTGCAATTTTAATTAGTGTGTCTCCTCAACATGTTTGATAATTTTTGTTTCTCTACATGTATAGTACTCCTATTTCAAAGTATTTTATTTGTACCATTGTATTTATGAGTGGGTATCTTCTCTTCTAAACATGGCAATAGTGCCTCCTTAATTGCAATTCATCTATGCTTTCTACAAGATACTCAATCAATGGGTACTAGCTGTTGTTATTTGTTAATATGTGAGTCATATTTGTCATTGCTCTTATTTGGAGCAATTTTTCAATGGATGAATTTAGCTACTTCAAGAAATCAAATAAAAAAAGGATAGATAGATCATGTGTATTCTTGGCATTCATCTGATTTGAATTTATCAAACTTCTTATGCTTTGGGACATCACTTCACACGTTCACTCCTTATCAATCACATTTTTTTGATTGGATTATTTAAATTCAAGTAATAATCCCATTCACCTTGTCTTTACTTGTTCCCCAACTCTATTTAAGTCTCCATTCTTTTACTAGCTTCATGTTTTCTATGCTCTGGATTTTATTAGGGAATCGATTCTTGCTCATAGAAATTTGGGATATATTCTTTTCTATTTGTAGTTTCAACCCACTATAGGTATTGATATGCCCATTTTAATTGTAGTAGTTTGGATGACTTTTGTGCATTGAAAGAGGAGTATAAATTGCTTAGATTGAAAGCCAATGCCCGAAAAGGATGTCAAGAAATTCTATTGACAACTTGTCTTGCAAATACTGAAATGACACATCCAGTTTGATTTCATGTAAGCTTTTGCATGGCCTTTTTTTGAAATTACATAGTATATGTGTCATGCCTCATTTTTTACATATCTAGCATCGTACTCATGTGGTGACCTTGCTGACTATTGACTTGGTCAACTATGTTTTGAACATTGACTAGAGGAATAATTAAAGTTAATTTATGATTCATTGATCAATACAATTAAGATGTTTTAATTTAATGCATAGATGTATGTAGAATCTTGTCATCATGATGGATTTCATTATTTCATTACGATATAGGATTATGTAATGATGATTCATGTGGATTAATGTTAACTGATAAAAATTAGTTAGAAATATATTATCAATTAATGGTTTCATGTATGGATACTAGCTCATTCCTTGTTTGAGTGTCTGAGTGGCTGTAGGGAGGCTGAGACAAGGCTGTGGTTGAGGTAGAGAGGGTTAGCTGTCATGCCCCACTTAGGAACCCAAGAGAAATAAATTGAATATGTACAATGTTTACTAAACTATTTAAAAAAATAGTTTAAACAACATCAAGATAGCATAAG